>OX235272.1:113752745-113780348 GCA_944472155.2 Trichobilharzia szidati | reverse complement strand
GTATTGCTATTTTGACCTATTGTGGTACCTATAAATTTATAAATTCCCCTATTATTTTTCCTAATTCCCCTGTTATACAATTTAATATCACATTTTTATGTTTATTATCACTTAATGAAAACAAAGGATGTAGTTCAGAGAAGAGTCATTTCTCGACAGCGAATTCATTCACTAAGATGTACAATAGCAGTTGTATGTACTTATTTTTGTATGTGTGTGCACATTAGGTTTCTCCGATAAAAATAAAAATATATTATTACTATTGTTTCCTTTAATTCCTAGAGGAACATAGGGCTTCAGCCACGCACGTCTCCATTGCATTCCGTTCTCTGCTACAGTCTTCACCTGGCTCCATGTCTGCCCACACGTTTTCATCTCCTCTTCACATGACCTCCTCCAAGTTACTCTCGCACTGACGACCAACTCGCCGCTTCCCTTTCGGGTTCCACTCGAGCAATGGCTTGTCTAGTGATGTCACTTGATGATTTGTTTCCTCAGAGTATGGCCAATCCGCCTATTTGTTTCACAATCGGTTCCTGCTGTGTTGGTTCGCTCATTGCCAGCGATCCCTCGATGTTGCTGATCTTTTTTGGCCATTTATCTGGTCTTGAGTATTGAGCGAAGATAACTGTTGATGAAGGTCTGTAGTTTGTTTGAGATGCTCTTTATGACGCGCTGGCCAAGTCTCTGATCCGTATGGTAAGTAGCACTGACTTCACATTGGAGTTGAGAATCCGGATCTTGTTTTTGATGCTGAGTGCTGTTGACCTCCACACAGACTTGAGAATGGTGAAAGCTTTTCTTACTTTTACGATTCTTGCTTTGATATCCTCGTTAGTTCCTGTGGCCTGTAGTTGAAACGATGCTTGTTGTTGTTTCCTTCAGTTTCCTTCCATTTATGCTGATTGTTGTCTGTTGTTGTTCTTGTCCAGGAATCTTGATCACCTTTGTTTTGTCTATGTTCACCTGAAGTCCTATCTTTGGCGCTTGTTCTGCCAACTTGTTGCTTTTCGCTTGCATATATTCCAGTTTGTGATAAATCAGACATATATCATCGGCGAAGTCCAGATCCTCCAAGTTTTTTGTGTGAGTCCATTTTATACCTGTTTCCTCAGCACGATGAATAAAAATAAGTTAGGGTTATTGTTGTCAAGACGTCTGAAAAATATAAGTCGTAATCAAACCGTAAGTAGTAGAAAGGGTGAAGATTGGCAAGAGGGTAGTACCGACGTGTTGTTGAAAAAACCGAGTTATTATTGTTAATCGACACCTAAAGGAATTTGAAAAAGAGTAATACAAGTTACGTAATAAAATGAATTGTTTCATGAGTGAATTGTGATTAGGATGCTCATAGACACAAAGGAAAATATGGAATTACATAAGAATTCTAAAAATTACGAATGTTAAAAGGAGTTGAAAAAAACTAGCACACAAACATAAAGTCAATAGAAGTCAACACGGTTGTTACCATGACAGTACAAGTGGTTGAATGATTTTCTTTTGTATGCATAACTCTGGTTTCTCCAACTGAAAAGCCAAGGCTTCAGAAATACAAAGAGTATTCCCTTTGGTAGGTTGTTCTTCACTTTGGAGATGACTTCGAAGGAGGCGTTTTTTCAGCTGGTATGACCAGTGTTGACGAGACGTTGGATTATCGCACTACTTATAGAGCCATTATCACCTTTTGCAGGGATGCTAGATAGTGTTCTTGAACAGTTTTCAACAGAGTAGGCGTCGATTGACTATGGAAACCTAACTCCACAGCAAAAGTTGGAGTGATATATGCACAGAGAGGTGGTCAGATCAATGGGCGACCGGAGAACACCACTCTCAGCGTTGCTGAGAAGAAAGTTTTTTTCAAAGATGCTGAAATTCTTCTCTTAAGGATATCGCATGCTGAGCTTCCCTTGAAATTCACATTCATGGGAAGTGTCTTCTTTTGAAACCAGTGATGTTTCGTTCCTTTGGACCTTTGGTTTAACATTCTTATGGACGAAACTTGACGAGTATCCATTTGGGATGAAGGTTTCTTCCAGAATATCCAGTTCTGCTTCCCAAGCATCAGGACCGCAGATGAATCGGATACAGGTGGCAAGGGATTCAGCCAGATTTAGTTTCTTCTCAATAGGTAACCAACTGTAAAAATTTGTTAGATGACCGTTCCAAGAGGATTTTCTATGGATTGATATTCTTACGGTTCCGTAGGGTCATCTTGTTGGTTGTACATCAAGAAAGGGAATTTTGGATTCCCATTCCATTTCCATAATGAAATTTATTACCAGATGGCAGCTGTGGAGTATTTATAACGACCGATTTTGATCACAACTCACCTATTAAACTATTCATCTTATTACCTAACTGTATTACGCTTATTCAGATTCTTTCATGTGTCAATAAATATGTTTTTTTGATTGGAACTGGCATCGGTTAGAAAGCCATTGGAAAATCACAAGGAGGTACTGGAAAGCTGTTTCGTCATATTCCGGGACTCTTCACAGGGCGTACCCTCCGGAGTCCAAACCCGGTTACAAGGCGAGCTCGTAGACCATTAAGCAATCACTGGGACCCGCCAATCAAATGGCCAGTGAATGAATTCTAACTTCTGCCAATTCATGACATAGCGTGACCACCTCACAATATCTCTTTCTATGAGTTACTACCTCACTTTCAGCCTGTTGTACCCTGCTGGTTACTAGGACTCCAGTTAACTGCCTGAATAAAGTCAGTCGCTAGTGAGCATCAGTATACCCTGGTTTTCCAGTGGTTCTCTAACCGATGTCAGCTGATCATGAAATTTTGTAACCGACCAATCAAATCCCTACAAACCAATACTTGAAAATCAATGAGGTGCTCACTAGCAACTGACTCTATTCAGGTAGGTGGTTACCTGGTTTTCTAGTCGGACGTGGTGACCAGTAATGTGCAGCGGGTCGAAGGTGAGGAGAAATACTTGCCGAAGACATTGGCTAGCGGTCGCGCTGTGTCATGAATTAGCAGAAGTAAGACTTCATGGACTGGCCATTGGATTAGCGGCTCCCCAGTGGCTTAGTGGTCTATGAGCTTTCCTTGTAACCGGTAGATCTAGGATTCAAACTCCGGTGAGTGAATGTGTACTGATAAAGAGTCCTAGATTAAAACGAAATGGCCATCCAGTACTCCCTAGCAGGTATTCCCACTAGTCCTCCAACCAATGTCTGCTCATGATGAAATCCTGTAATCAGTCAATTAAATCCCTACAAACCATTACCTGAAAATATGGTTTTTTGATAACACATCACTGCTACCCTCTTAATAATCTTCAGCCTCTCCCCCTAGTTACACTTTGACAACAATAACCCTAACTTATTTTTATTCTTTTCAGAGAAACCTAATGTACACACACACACATACAAAAATAAGTATCTACAACTGCTATGGTACAGCTAAGAGTTTAAATTCGCTGTCGAAAAGTTACACTTTACTGAACTACTTGTGTTTGTTTTCATTAATGTCTGAATGGGAATTATTTATTATTGTCAGTTACACATGACTATAAACTGTAATCTTTTGATATAGCTGAGCAAATGGTATTCTGGAAAACATAAATGTTACAGGGTCATAAAACTGTAGAACCTGATGAAGACATGTAATTATAATGGCCATCAATCAGACAAAAATAATAATAATGATAATAATAATAATGGCTTTATTCCAAACAGTATTTGTGGTACAGGAATGGAATTTTCAGCGTGCATTACAATATTGCATCTAATTACCTCGTAAATTTTATAAGATTTTAAAAATAAAAAGCAACAACAAAAAGATAAGTAAAAGAAATAAAAAAGAACAGCATTGTATTCACATATTTAAACAATGCACCACAGGATATGAAATATAAAATTAGTGTGTAATAGAATATGTGAGCAACAATATATTAGTAACAAAGAAAGGAGAACAAAAGCTAATGGGAAATATTTGTTAGAGTGCCGCAGTAAGTTGATCGTGTCATACCTAACGGATTTCTCATCACATAACAGCTGTGCCAGATAAGATGTTGTGGAGTTTTTATACTTGGTAGTCCTGGCATATAGCCTCCTATAGTTGCTTCTAGTTCTACCAGATGAAATGCAAGGAGAGTGCTGCGTATAGAGAGGGTATTCGGGGTCTGACAATATGGAATTCGCTAGTTTCTTACATGACATTATATGTCTATCCACAATGGTGTTAACCAGTTGTTTTAACGAAATCCCACTTGCCCTACTAACAGCTTTTAGTGCCCTATGCAGCGAAGCAAAGTCTTTCTTAAGTAGTCCAGGAAAGATTAATGGGGAGCAGTAAAGAGAGATGGTCAGAATACAAGAGTTGACAAACTGAGAAAGCAAAGACTGCTGTATACCAGACTGCTTTAACATCCTAACGTAGAGCGTCAAGCGAAACATCTTTCTAGTAACTAGCAAGATGTGAGAGGACCAGGAAAGATCGGAGGAAATACTCAGTCCAAGGTACTTGACATTAGATGCCAGCAAACGTCAGCAAACATATAATCACATTTAACATGTATACTAGAGGTGTAAGTTTCCAGTGGGAAACAAGGGCTAGAATTGCTGGTGAAAGTCAGTGAAATTTCGTCAAAAGAATTAGAATTACACCTGTGATTGGGACAACAAATAATCTTGAAGTAATAATATCCGTATCATTATTATTCTTATTAATAATTAGACTACTCAGCTTTAACGAAATCACAGTTCGTTGTTTATTTCGTTTCATCCTGCACCTTTTGGGTGTCTATAAGAAACGCATCATCAGACCTTCTTCATATTATCTTCTTCTTCAGGTATCTTCTTTGAGGAGGAGAGGGAGGGGGAGTTGGACGAGAATAATAATAATCAGGATGGATAATCAAAATAATAATTTCCTCACATACCGTCTGTGTTTAATAATTCGTATTATTTTGATAAAGTAAAAGACGTGACATTTAGTTGAAAACAAAAAAAACGTAAGGAATATTTGTGTCCATTTCAATTAAAGCAGAATGCTGAATTGTTTAAGATTGTTTTGAAAAGGAGTTGAAAGTTGACGTCATCCAGTTGCTATGTACGTCTTTCAATCCCTTCACGTGCCAGCGTGTACCACAAGGACTAAGACTTTGAAATTTCAGTAGATGCGTTATTTTTACACTGTAGAGTAGCTAACCTCACGCTTAACTCTTCGCTTATTCCACGCCTAGGACTGATTATTAAATAAGACGGGTTTTCAGAGTGTTGATGAAGAGACGATCTCCTCCATGTCACACTTGGACGTCCCACTCGCCACTTCCCTTTCTGGTTCCACTCGATCAATGGCCTGACGCGCGATGTCACCTAGCCGCCTACTCAGCGAATGTCCAATCCATCTCCACTTTCTCCTGAATATTTGTTGAGCGATTGGTTCTTGTTTTGTTTGTTCACATAGCATCTTGTTTGTGATTCTTTCCGGCCATCTGATCTTCAGTATAGAACGAAGACAGCTGTTGATAAATGTCTGCAACAGGCTGTTGGAAATATTCTTTGTGACACACTGGCCAAGTTTCTGATCCGTATAGAAGAACTGACTGACTTGACGTTTGTATTGAAAATCCGAATTTTGTTGTTGATGCAGGCTGAGTGACGAAGATTTCCAGATTGGTGTTAGGTTGATGAATGTGTTTCTCGCCTTCCCGATTCTCGATTTGACATCCTCGTCCGTCCCACCTGCCTGTAGTTGAGACAATGCTCCCTTGATAAGTGAATGAAGTAACCTCTTTCGAATCCCTCCCGTTGACGGTGATTGGCGCTGGCTGTTGCTGCTGCTGTTGTTGTTGGTTGGTTGGTTATTTTGATAACCTCCGTCTTGTCTATGTTCACCTGGAGTCCTGTCTTCACTGCCTGCTTCTTCGACCAGTTTGTCGGTTTTCGCTTGTAAGTCTTCGATTTTGTGTGACATCAAACATAAATCATCCACGCGCGAAATCCAGGTCTTCTAGGTTCTTCACGTCGGTCAGGACAGGATATCCCTGTCTTCTCGTTTCCCACTGTCTGACGCATAATTCAGTCCACCACAATTAGGAATATCATTGGTGATAACAAGCACCCTTGTCTGACTCCTTTGTTTACTCCAAATGCTTCGTTGAGTTTTCCGTTGTGGATCACTTGACATTTGCCGTTGTCGTACAGCTGTTGAATAAGGTTGATGAATATTTGGGGTACGTCGTAGCACTCGAGTAGTTTCCAAATTACTTCGCAGTCGACGCTGTCACACTTAGATACCGTTTTTCATTTCACAAATGAGAATATTAACAAAAGCGATGAGTTGTCTTAATCATGGCTAGAAGTTAAATAAGTGCATTAGTGTTACGTCATATGACGAATAACTTAATCGATGAGTTGTGATAAGGATGTAAGTGGAGGAAAGCAAATGTGAAATCACGTAAAAGAAGTACAAGAGTTATGAAGAGGCAGAACAGAAAGAGAACAAAAACCAAATTAGTAGAAATCGACGTGACAATAAAAATGGTTGAATGATTCTCCTCTATGAACATAACTCCGGTTACTCCAAATGAATGGCTAAGGCTTCAGCAATATAAAGGAGACGAAAACGTATTGTCTTTGACAGGTTTTCCTTCACATTGTAGATTACTTTGAATGAGGTATTTGTTAAGATGGAATGATCACTGTCGTCTAGGTGTTCAATTGTCTCGCTCTTTATTGAGCCACTGATACCTTTCTGCAACCAAGAGGGTTAGTGTTCTAAAACCCTCCTAGACAAGATGCGCGTCAAAAGACCGATGTACACGAGTCTACGGGAACAGGTAAACTGATAACGGCACAAAGATGCCAGATATTGTCCCTCAGACTACTGGAGAACTCTACTCCTAACTTTGCTGCAGATAATGATGGGGATTATTCACGAAATGTTGGAGTGTCTCTGCCAGGAATCGCACTCTGCCCGCATGTGTGTTTTACAAGCATTCAATCAAGTAATCACTGGTATGCACTAGACTAATAAGGCACGAATACTTTTTGTGTAACCCTTATGGGTATATAGATAGATAGATAGATAGATAGATAGATAGATAGATAGATAGATAGATAGATAGATAGATAGATAGATAGATAGATAGATAGATAGATAGATAGATAGATAGATAGATAGATAGATAGATAGATAGATAGATAGATAGATAGATAGATAGATAGATAGATAGATAGATAGATAGATAGATAGATAGATAGATAGATAGATAGATAGATAGATAGATAGATAGATAGATAGATAGATAGTTTCTTCACATGGAAAGAAACTTGGGTACTTTTCTGGTGTTACTCAGAAAAGTGTCTTGAAAACTGAAAATTAAAACAAATATTTGCCTTCACTGATCATGAACCCACCTTCCCTCAGAGTGATTCTCATGTTAAGCGAAGTTCTGTCCGTCATAATTCATAATTCAACATCGAGTATTAATTCTCATGCTTCTAGACCTTATTGTCGGTACTAACTGAACTCTACCAATGAAATTCGCAATATGTTCATCATGCTAGACGTTTTACCATACAGTACTCTTTACGCTGATGTCAGAATATTGGAAACGATTACAAGTAAACCCTAATTATTGACACTCACGTCTGCAAGACATATGTGTAACCTCAAATGAACTAATGTAACAACAGAAGACAAGGGCCAGGCAACAGATCGTTTATTAAGGAAAATCAACACATATTTATAGATTTTAATGTACATTATTGTAGATTATTGTAAGTAGAAAATACAGTCTTTTGATTGGTGGTTGTTTCTCACAGAAAGTTAACCTTGCATCTCTTTGTGGCTGTGTCAGATCATCCATATGCTAACTGTATCCGCCTACGCAAAGCCTTTGTTCTCATCATTTTCTCACCACCAATATTGGGGACATAAACATTGAGGTCAATTACTGTCTACCAACTTTGGCTAACAGCCAGCTCTCACCACACTAATATCTCACTTCGGATATTCGAATTCATTTTAACACAGGAAGTGTTATCAACCTTATCTGTCATGACAAGTTTGGGATTCATGAAAAGAAGTAAATATAAGAGAACTATCAGTCTGGGTTCCATTAGTCACCTACACAATATGCCGTTGTTAATGGATAGCGTCGAAACGTTCACAAAAACCACAAATTGACACCGACAATAGTTACAACTAAGCTTTCTCAATCTTTAGTGAACAATGATAATTATGACTTGCCCTATTCAGGTAGGTAGTTACCTGGGGTTCTAGTGAGAAATCGTGACCAGTAGGGTGCAGCAGTTCGGATGTGAGGACAAATACTCGCCGAAGACATTGGCTAGCGGTCGCGCTATGTCGTGAATTGGCAGAAGTTAGAATTCATGGGCTGGCCATTGGATCGGGTCCCAGTGGCTTAATGGTATACGAGCTCGCCTTGTAACATAGAAGGCCCTGGGTTCGAATCCCGGGGGTGCGTATTGCTGAAGAATCCCAAACTAGGACGAAATATCAGGGTTTTGTTGAAAACAAACACACAGAGAAAAATCGTAAAAATAAAGCCATGAGCAACACTCACACACACGCGCACATTTGTCTCGTTTGTCTGATTAACTAGTCATTTGATAAATGATGGCAAATAAGCTCTTTTTAATTTTTTTTCCCCACTAAATTTCTTATTGTTACTTAACTTTAGTTCATCTCCTCTTTCTGTCTGGTTGATGTTATTTTCGTTTTTCTTTTTAATAAAAATGAGGCGAAGTCAGTCAGGTATTGTCTCCATATGTTCACATTAGCTTTTCTCCTCAGTCGCAACTACTATAACTACCATAATACAACAATTTTTCCCTTAGAAATTTCGATTAATAAATGAAACAGTATGCAATTTAGCAGTTTTACTATGTGTATTGTTCACCTGACAATCAAATCTATCAATCACGTGTGGAATATGACTTGAACAACTGAAGTAGCACAATTATGCAGGCCATTTAAGTTGTTTTATTGCTTGAAATAAAAAACTTGACACGCATATTATTATTATTGTTTCCTTTAATCCCTAGAGGAACATAGGGCTTCAGCCACCCAAGTCTCCATTGCGTTCGATTCTCTGCTAGAATCTTCACCTAGCTCCAAGTCTGCCCACACGTTTACATCTCCTCTTCACATGACCTCCTCCAAGTCACCCTTGCACTGACGACCAACTCGCCGCTTCAATTTCGGGTTCCACTCGAGCAATGGCTTGTCTAGTGATGTCACTTGATGGTTTGTTTCCTCAGAGGATAGCCAATCCATCTCAATTTCCTCCTGCCTATTTGTTTCACAATCAGGTCCTGCTGCGTTGGTTCGCTCATTGCGAGAGATCTCTGTTGCTGATCTTTTCTGATCGAACAAAGCATGGAATGGCAATCAAATCTCTACCTCAACTTCATAGACTTTGAGAAGGCCTTCGACAGCGTTGACCGCGAAGTCATTTGGAAACTACTCGAGTACTACGGCCTACCCCAAATATTCATCAACCTTATTCAATAGCTGTACGACAACGGCACATGTCAAGTGATCCACAACGGAAAACTCAGCGAAGCGTTTGGAGTAAACACAGGAGTCAGACAAGGGTGCTTATTATCACCAATGATATTCCTAATTGTGGTGGACTGAATTATGCGTCAGACAGTGGGAAACGAGAAGACAGGGATATCCTGTCCTGACCGACGTGAAGAACCTAGAAGACCTGGATTTCGTAGATGATTTATGTTTGATGTCACACAAAATCGAAGACTTACAAGCGAAAACCGACAAACTGGTCGAAGAAGCAGTCAGTGAAGACAGGACTCCAGGTGATCATAGACAAGATGGAGGTCATGAAAATAACCAACCAACAACAGCAGCAACATCCAGTGCCAATCACCATCAACGGGAGGAATTTGAAAGAGGTTACTTCATTCACTTATCTAGGGAGCATTGTCTCAACCACAGGAGGAACGGACGAGGATGTCAAATCGAGAATCGGGAAGGCGAGAAACACATTCATCAACCTGAAACCAATCTGGAAATCTTCGTCACTCAGCCTGCATCAACAACAAAATTCGGATTTTCAATACAAACGTGAAGTCAATTTTGCTTTACGGATCAGAAACTTGGCGAGTCACCAAGAATATTTTCAACAGGTTGCAGACCTTTATCAACAACTGTCTTCGCTCCATACTGAAGATTAGATGTCTAGAAAGAATCACAAACAAGAAGCTATGGGAACAAATGAAACAGGAACCAATCGCCCAACAAATATGCAGGAGGAAGTGGAGATGGATTGGACACTCGTTGAGGAGGCCGTTGAGTGACATCGCGCGTCAAGCCCTCGAGTGGAACCCGAAAGGGAAGCGGCGAGTGGGACGTCCAAGGGTGACATGGAGGAGATCGTGTGAGGAGGAGATGAAACAGTATGGAATAACATGGATGCAAGTGAAAAGTACAGCAGAAGACAGAAGCAAGTAGAGACGTGCAGTTGAAGCCCTATGTTCCACTAGGAACCCAAGGGAACAATAATAATAATGGTTAGAGACTCATTGGAAAACCACTAGAGGGTACTGGATAGCTATTTCATCCTAGCTAAGGACTCACTGATAGTCCGTTACCACTAGGGCTTGAACTCAGAACCTTTCAGTTACAGTGATAGGTCGTAGATCAATCAGCCACTGGGTCTTGATCCAGTGGTTCATCGATTCACAAAATACAATGGAACTATTTTCGATTAACTGTCCTCTTACCCGACTCGCTGCACTTTGCTTGTCATGACTTCAAACTCTGATTGGTGCGTACTTCTTGAAGACGCTAAGACAGGAGTCCACAATCAACCATTCATGAATATTTATTATTATTTATTTTATTCCTCTACGTTCCAACTTGACAAAGGGCTTCAAGCTTCAGCTTTCATGTTTCACTAGCAGTGGTGTTTTAGTTTAACGCTTAACCTTGGTCTAGTGGCCTTTGACTCTTCAAGTAATTGGCACCTTAGTGATGATACCATCAGTCGTTTGGATGCAGTATACATGAGAAATGATAAACTGAGTCGAAATAATAAAAAAACAGTTAAATAAAAGGTTGGAATTATTAGGTATAAAAGTTTTGTTAGAATGTTTGGTTACTTGAAGGTAAGATTTAGTCCAATATCGACAAATTTGAATAAAATATTGCAAAGAATCGTTTGACGAGCATTTTTATTATGCAAGAATAAAACTGGTGCACTGTGGTAGAGTACAATTCCATTATGCGTAAAATTTATTTTGATAAAGTCTCACAGTGTTATACAGTAATATTTACTGATGACGACGTTTCGAGCACAATTTATTACTGCTCATAATCATATCAAGTTACTCACACAACTTTCTAACTTCGTTTATATGATTTCATTATTTCAGTTCATCGCTTGAATTGGTGATTGGTAGTAGTAATTTTCATATTTCAGGTATGATTGATGAGTCATTTCTGTTGCACATATTAGGTGTAGATTCTATGGCCAAGGACTCAGTAATCAACCTCTCTCTCCACCTACCTAAATTACTTCGTAGAATTTTAACCCTCTCCCAACCGATTGTGTGGTTTTGTATCAATGCATGCATCCAGTGCAGTTGTTGAGCTTTTTTCTGAATTACTTAACTTCATGGGGTCCACCATTCTTACCTTAGCTAAATTCTTATGTTCCGACAATCTGACTACCCCTGACCTACTAGTTTAATTGATGTAGTGGACCTGACTCACAGTCATTGCAGGGTATTTTGTAAATTATGCTGTTTTGTTTAATTCAGTCAACTGGGTCTTTTAGCCTACAGAGCTTGTCCCTTCCTGGGTGAGTTTGTAGGTTTAAATGCCACTACAATTCCTGCTTTACTAAGAATCCTATGTAGGGTTTCGGATGTCCCTTCCTTATATGGTGGAACCGTAAATGCCTTATATTCCCTCTTATTTATGTTATCATTATTAGTTTCCCCGCTGTTCTTTTCACTTGATGGTTTCCTCAGAGTATGGCCACCGATCTTGAGTATTGAGCGAAGACAACTGTTAATGAAGGTCTGTAGTTTGTTTGAGATGCTCTTTATGACGCGCTGGCCAAGTCTCTGATCCGTATAGTAAGTAGCACTGACTTCACTTTGGAGTTGAAAATCATATGCACATATGAATAACTCTTATTTCCGCCAACGGTGAGATTTTATATGCAAAGCTTATTGAGCATCACTCCACACCTTTGTCAACTAAAATGACATGTTGTTTCTTGTCCCAAATGATGTTAATCTCCACAATGATTTACAGAGTGAACAGTCTGTCTCACCCTCCGGATACTTCGATATCACCATCCACGCCGCGCGTAGTCGTGTAATTGGAGGAGAAGACTTCCTTTAGAATAATCCCCTAGATAGCAAAGGCTGCTTGATGTTGTTGTTGTTGTTGGCCCGGTATCTATATCACCATTGTCTTCTCTGTGTTCATTTGAAGTTTTGTCTTCACTGTCATCCACTTCTGCAGACTGCCATCTGTATGTCTTCAAGTTTTATGACATTAGATATAAATTATCCACGAAGTTCGCATCTTCTAGATTTATTTTGTCGGCCTAACTTTATGTCCGTTTTATCAAATGATCCGGTTTAGCACAATTAAGAATATCATAGGTGATAGTAGACAGTTTTGTCCTACCTTCGTCTTCAATTCAAACGCCTCAATGAGCTTTTGGTTGCGAATCACCTGGTATCTGGTGACCCCATATAGCTATTGATCGAGGTTGATAAAGTTTTAGGGCAACTTCAAGCGTTGAATCAGTTACCAAATTAGTATCAACACTGTCGAAAGTCTTTTCAAATTCAACGGAGCTAGGGCAAGTGGCTGACTTTTCTGATTGATGGAGATGTATGGCGTCGCTATTTCCCCCGCGCATGACCTGTTTTTTCCTAAATTCAAAGCGTTTTGGGGGACAAAATCTTCTAATCTTTCAAAGACGAGTTTTAGGTGATGGTCAATTAAGGTGCCTTTTGAAGTGACTACAGTTGATTACTGTCGTGAAAGTGTCCCGTTGGGTTAAGTTCTTCGGCTTCTGCGTGGTGAGATTGCATCGGGTTCTAACGCTAACTTCTTTGAAGGCTTTCTGTTTCACGTGAAGGGTTTCGTCTTTCCTCTTAATTTCGTGTCCAGAAAGCTGTCCTTCTGATTTTTTGAGACTGAGGTGAATTCTGTCCGGTTTTTGCTGTTTACGCCTGGTGAAACATATGTTGCCTTGTGCATGTCCTTGTGGATGTACACAGTTTATCCAATGCCAAAATCATTGAAGGCGTAGAAGTTTGGAAAGAGTTGGCTGTTTCTATTTACTTCATTGAGAGCCTCTAGACCCATGATGAGTTACCTTCTGTATTGTCTGCCCCCAGTTCGGTTTGCATTCACAGCATGCATCTGAATTTTGATATCGCAATCTGGCTTGAGTCTCATCTACTGCGGTTGGCAACTATCTGTAGAATTCTTCCTTCTCCTCGTGTTGTTTGCATGAGCGTAGCATCGCATGATTGTAATTTCCCTACTTCTTGAGTCGAATCTTGCTATCATTATTCTCGAGGAAATCAATTCCCACTGGGTATGAGCCTAAGATGATATTGGCGACGTCACGCTGACTACTCCTGTAGACTGTTAGTGGTTATCCTTTAGGTGAATAGACTAAATTATTGACTCTGCATTTAACAGTTCAGAGAATTAAATACTATTCTATCCACTCTCATGAATTCTTGGCACTTGTGTTCCATATCTTCACGTTTCTGTAACAGTCTGAACAGCCTTGTCAGACCATAGGATGGTGCGGGTATGCAATGTTCTTATACTTGCAATAGATTTCGTCGAAACGGAAATACATCGTTTGAATTACTACCCGAATTCTTTCGTCCTAAAATTGTGTTGTCTTCCGAATTCCTGAGTAGAATGAGTTTATTTTTTACTGTACTGTGAGGTTCAATAGAGATGGGACAGTTTCATGAGGGATCTTGTTATCAGTCCGAATCTTGATCTCTCTTGTTTTTCTGAGTTAGAACATCGTAGTAAATTAGGTAACATTCCTCCTATTTTGTGTACAGAAGAAGAATGAGGATGGCTCAAATCTATCTTGTCTAATAAGGTCTTTGTTAAAATAATATGACAACGCCACTTGCCAGGTGATCCACCACGGTAAACTCAGCAAGAAGCTCGTAGTGAATACAGGAGTAAGACAAGACTGGATGTCTATTGTCACCGATGATATTCTTAATTGTGGTGGACTGAAGTATGCGTCAGATTGTGCACAAGGAGTGAGAAGACAGGAATACGCTGGATCACAGATAAGAACAGTCTAAGAGATCTAGATTTCGCGCGTGTATGATTTATGTTTAATCTCATACAAACTTGAAGGCTTGCACGCAGGCGAAAACCAAAAAACTAACTGAAGAAGCAGGCGGCGATTACAGGACTTCAGGTGAACACAAGAAAGACAGAGGTGATGATCAACAGCAACAACAACAAAGAGCACCAGTCACCACCAATGGGAGAGGTTTCTTCCTTCACTTATCCAGCCAGGAAGCACGGTTTTAACCACAGGTGGACAGCACGGATGAAGATGTCAACACCAGCCAGAATCGGAAAGGCGAGATACGCCCTCATTAACCTGAGCCCAGTATGGAAATCTTCCGCACTCAGCATAAGGAACAAGACCCGCATTTTTAACACCAATATCAAGTCAGTCAGTCCTTCTCTACGGGTCAGAAACTTGCACTGCACGTGAATCACGAAAATCATTTCCAACACGCTACATACAGTTATCAGTAGCTACCTTATCTGGCTCCATACTGAATATCAGGTGGCCAGAAGGAATTAGTAACATGAAACTCTGTCTGGGAACAAACTAACCAAAAGCCGACTACTCAAAAAATATGTAGTAGAAAATGGAGATGGATTGAGTATACATTGAAGAGGCCATCGAAAGACATCGCGTGCAATGCAGGCCATTGTTCAAGTGAAGTCCCAACGGGAAGCGACGACGGCGTTATTGTAGAGTGATTTGAAGGAGATCGTTTGGACAAGAGGAGGAGGAGGAGACGAGAGATTATGGGCAACCATTGACCTAGCTGAAGAGGACGGCAGAAAATACAACAAAGTGGAGCTGTGTTGTTGAAGCCCAATGTTCCACTCAGAACCCAAGAGAATATTATTAATATACGAAATAAATATAGGTATGCAATTCACTGTGTCAAGAACAATGATTGAAACATTGAACCACTCAGTATGCAAAATACAGATTCAAATTAGTCTTTCTTTTTAATCCAAAGAAGTTTTGTTTTGATGTTTTTATTCTATGACTGTAAACAATGTTTATATGAACAATTTAACCAGAAAGGACCGATTTATTATTACAAAAAATGTAACCCTAATATCAACTCACAAATCAATCCAACTCAAATCAACTCAGTCTTTTTCAATGCCTCTTTAACGATATTTTAATACTGTGATTACCAAAGCCTAACTCATTTGCATAAGTTAAGTCAGTGAATTACCCAGAAACACTTTAGACTAGATTCATGAACACATATTTACATTAATACCTACCTACATTTGAAATAGTTTCCCCTAGCCTGCCCACATCACAAAAAGTTGGAGGAAAACAACACATAATACCCAGTGAAAATTAATTTCCCATCTTTATTTCCTGTGCCAAATCAGAATTATCAAAAATTGAAATCTCACTGCAGTTATTAGAATACGTGTTTCTGTAGAATTGTAATGTTACTTCAGACACCCAAAAGGTTATTCTAACGCCCACCAGTTTGGTGTATGGTGACTACCAGGGAAATCCAGGATTCACATTTCATCGATAGTGTTCTTAAAACAGAAGCATCTTCTGGCCCGAGTGGCCTAGTGGATAACACTTTGTCGCCTGCAACGGTGGGTTCTGGGTTCCAGCCTTAGAATGAATAACATCGGTCACTGGGAAATGAGGTGTATCTGGTTGGCAAGGATCAAATGGGACAAAATTTGCATCCTGTTTTCTACTGCCAGTTACAATTGACAAAAATAAAAACATTCTAATCCTTGAAAGGTGAAGAAGATATTCATTCGTATTTCGATGAGCATCAGCGGTCATATCTGAGAAACACCTGTGATTAAAAGAAAGTATCATCAAAATACTATTATGGGTAAAATTTATTTTGATAAAGTCTCACAGTGTTATACAGTAATATTTATTGATGACCACATTTCGAGCACAATTTATTGCCACTCATAATCATATCAAGTTACTCACACTACTTTCTCACTTTGTTTATATAATTTCGTCATCACATTAAACCTTCCTTGGTAAATTTTGTCTTCTTGTTGCTTTGTCTGAACTTAAATAATTTCATTATTTTCCATCGCTTGATTTGATTGGTAATAGTATTTTCCATATTACCTGTATGAGTGATCAGCCATTTCTGTTGCACGTAATGGGTGTAGATTCTATGACCAAAGATTCAGTAATCAACCTCTCTCTCCACCTACCCATATTACTTCTTAGAGTTTTAGCCCTCTTCCAACCTATTGTGTGGTGGTGAAAAAGTCAAAAGCAAAATAAAAACAGCGGGGAAACTAATAATGATAACATAAATAAGAGGGAATATAAGGCATCCACGGTTCCACCAAATAAGGAAGGGACATCCGAAACCCTATGTAGGATTCTTAATAAAGCAGAAATTTTAGTGGCATTTAAACCTACAAACTCACTCAGGCAGGACAAGCTTTGTAGGCTAAAAGACCCAGTTGACTCAATTAGACAAAACAGCATAATTTACAAAATACCCTGCAATGACTGTGAGTCAGGTCCACTACATCAATTAAACTAGTAGGTCAGGGGTAGTCAGATTGTCGGAACATAAGAATTTAGCTAAGGTAAGAATGGTGGACCCCATGAAGTTAAGTAATTCAGAAAAAAGCTCAACAACTGCACTGGATGCATGCATTGATACAAAACCACACAATCGGTTGGGAGAGGGTTAAAATTCTACGAAGTAATTTAGGTAGGTGGAGAGAGAGAAGTTGATTACTGAATCCTTGTTCATCGAGTCTACACCAAACACATGCAGTAGGAATGACTCATCACTCACACCAGAAATATGGAAAATACTACTACCAATCACCAATTCAAGCGATGAACTGAAGTAATAAAATCATATAAACGAAGTTAGAAAGTTGTGTGAGTGACTTGATATGATTATGAGCGACAATAAATTGTGCTCGAAATGTCGTCATCAGTAAATATTACTGTATAACACTGTGAGACTTTATCAGAATAAATTTTATCCGTTATGGAATTGTACTCCACCACAGTGCACCAGTTTTATTCTTGCATAATAAAAGTGCCCGTCAAACAGTTCTTTGGAATATGTTATTCAAATTTGTCGATATTGGACTAAAGCTTACCTTCAAGTAACCAAGCATTCTTACAAGACTTTTATACCTAATAATTGCAACATTTTATTTAGCTGTCTTTTGTAATTTCGACTCAGTTTATCACTTCTCATGTTATATTAGATGGTTGGAGGCAATCGGCCATGGGAAGCCTTGGACCTAGATTTCATGCTAGTTGGCACTCTTCAGCAAGGCGTATCTGCAACCTTGAAGGAACTCATGTCCCTTCTGAGATTCGAACCCGCGTCACCCAGTGCTGCAGTCAGAGACGTAATCACTGAGCTATCATTTATCATGTATACCGCATTCCAGTGACTGATGGTATCATCACTAAGGTACCAATCATTTGAAGAGTCAAAGGCCACTAGACCAAGGTTGGGCATAAAACTAAGACATCACTGCTAGTGAAACTGAAAAGCTGAAGCTTGAAGCCCTACGTTCAACTTGGAAAGTAGAGAAATATAATAAATAATAATAATAAATTCATGAATGGTTGATCGTGGACTCCGGTTGTAGCGTCTCCAAGAAGTACGCACCAATCAGAGTTTGAAATCATGATAAGCAGGGTGCAGCAAGTTAGGTAAGGGGACAGTTAATCGGAAATGACAGTGACTGATGGTTGCATTATGTTTTGTGAACCGGCAAAGGTTAGAATTGATGAACCACTGGATCAAGACCCAGTGGCTGAATGGTCTACTCGCTTGCCTTGTAACTGAAAGGTTCTGAGTTCGAACTCTAGTGGTAACGGACTACTGATGAGTCCTGAACTAGGATGAAATAGCTGCCCAGTACTCTCTGGTGTTTTTCCAATGAGTTTCTAATCAATATCAATCGTGTAATCACATCCATCACCAATGAAATCCCTACAAGTAAACATCTGAAAATCCCATAAATTCAAAAGGCTGGTCAGGAGAAAATATTCTTTTTTATAGCTTCTCGTCAACGTTGCCGAATTAAAGAGTCTCTTTGGAAGGTTATATGAATCCTGGCAATTTAGTTTAATAATAGTAGTTCATAATAGAACATACGAAATTATATATATGTCCACACCAAGTACAGTTTTAACAGTCTGAAAAATCTGAGCACTAATCACATGGTATTCATTATTATAAAAGTTTTTTTGTATTTCCCAATGAATGAAAAACAAAACGATATTTCTGTTTTTATTGACGTTTCGCTATTCAATGCTGCTAATAGCTTAATCAAAGTAGTAATATTAAACCACAACTTACAAAAACCATACAGCTTATATACTGTAACAACTTAATCATCGTTCCTCAGCATGGAGTAATTCTCTTTACCTTGTCAAGTTGGCCAATTGGTAAAGATAACAAAACCAGGTGTAGATTGTCGGATTTGACAATTGTGTAAAATTGTAAAAGCAGCATGTGTTTACATGATGAAATTGCTTATGGCACATTCGTGTTCATTTTGTTATTTCATGGTGAGTGGTGCAGATGGTGTTGTAACTAGATCCATCATACTTATTCAGCTCAAACAACTTGGATTTCACTTGATATGAAGTGCTTCTGATGATATTAGACGTTCTTTTTGATTTTTAAATTTTCCGGATGATGATTTCAATATTGTCAAAATCCGTTTTGTGGCCTGATTCCATAGAGTGTAAACGAGCTATGGCTGGTTGATGATTTTTCAAGCTGTTCTAGTTCAACTGGATTTCTTGGTGGTTGGACAGAGGAGACTATATGGTGTTCACTTCTTCTGATTTTGATTTCTCTCTGGTGATGTTTGTCCGATATATATCACATCACATTTTAGGCATTTTATTTTGTAGACACAAATGGATAGAGAATCTTTAGGAATCTTTTATATGGACAGGGTTGCTTCGCAGAGTCTGATGTTTTGAAAAAAACTCTAATGTCGGGCTCATTGAGTACTCTTGTGATATCGTCTGATGTCTGCGCTCTATATGGAATGACAACTGTTGAGGTCCATGTTTTCTGAATACGTTTTCGACCATATTTGATGTCAGTGTTGATTTTGTTGATGAAGTTCTTTGGGCAGTTTTGTTTTGTTTGAGAGTCTCAGTAATGTTTATAATTTCTTCTTCTTTGTCTTTCTCATCCGTTAACACCAAAGAGTGTGCTCGTATAGGAAGACTTGAAACAACTGAAATCTTTGCGATGTTCGGATGTGATGATCCGAATTCTAAATATTTATTGGAGTGGGTTTTCTTGCTTAATATAGATATACTAAAATGTCTGTTTTCCCTCCACTTAACTAGCTAGGCAGTCTAGAATTGGTATTTCACCGACACCTGATTCTGCTCCTGAAATAAAATGGATTCTAGGAGATAGACTGTTGAGTTTCTCCAAGAATGAACTGTGTAGATCTTGGTTTAGCACTACTAAAGTATCATCTCAACCATATTTTAGCCGTGAGTATGCTTGAAAAGATGTTATCTTCAAATCTATTCATGAAAAGATCAGCGATTATCTGGGAAAAAGACTAGTGAACCCATGGCAACACCATTTGTCTGTTTATATATCGATTCCCTTTAAGTAAATCCAGATGCAATTTTGGAGAGACTAGATGATGCCCTGCATGAAAATCTCCATCCGACACAAGCCGGATTCAGGAAAAGTAAATCATATGAGAATACAATGCAGCGCTACTCAATGCCATTTAACAGAGCATAAAATGACAATCAAATCTCTACCACAAATTTCATCAATTTTGAAAATGCCTTCTATAATATTAACTATAAAGTAATTTGATGACCACTTCGACATAATGAAGTGCCCCGAATCTTTATCAAACCCATTCAACAGCTATATAACAATACCAAATATCAGAGAGGCCTTTGAAGTTATGATAGGCATAAGACAAGGCTAACTGGAATATGCCATAAAACGTATAGGGCTAGAAGATAAGAATATTTTGGAGTGATAGAAAAACTTCATGGATGATTTATTTCTGACATTATATAAAATCAAAGGTCTACAGGCAAAAGCCAACAAGTTGTCATAAGAACCAACGAAGACATGACTTCAAGTAAACAAGTAGAACACAGAGGTGAAAATATCTGACAAGAAGCACAAAACATAATAATCGAGGTGTCTAAAGGAATCCACTTTAACTTACCAAGCTGGTTAACATCCATCGAGTTACGGGTAACACAGGTGAGGATGTCGAATGCTGTCTGCCTGTGTGTTTCCGACATAGAACTTTACACATATGTTCAGCAGTTCAAGTCACCACATTCCCTCCATGTAGCACACAAAGCAAGAGAAGAAAGTAGAAGAAATGCATATTAGAGAAGCAAACAGAGGTGTGAGACAAAGGAATAGTAATAACGAAGAACAAAACAGTTTAATTGGGAATCATAAGTCACTAGGAGTGGATGCATCTGCGCCAGCCATTGAGAACGATTTTGAGCCATGTCACCAATTGTTTCCAACCATTGGTTTATACCGTCTCGAGGAAGTCTACACCTTGCCACGTGGCTTAGACTAACTGTTGTAGATTTCATTGACTGGTGCCATGTTTTCGTTTGACCCTTCCCTCTTTACCTAGCACACGACCGATGCCTAACCTCAGTATTGCTCACCTTATTATACCACTTCACACAGGAGATAGAACGCAGGCACCTATGATCAAAGACAGCTAGCTGACCTTTTCCTGTCTTTCGCTCTCAATGGTCAGGTTTCACAACCATAAAGGAGGATGGAGCGGACTGATGAGCAGTACAAACGCCTTTTGGTCGATAGCCGGATATCACGTCTACGCCACAGATGACGTAAACTGGCATATGCGAAACTAGCCCTCTGTATTCGTGCTGAGATTTCGTCAGAGATCAACCCATTGGCACTGGCTGATGGTACTTCCCAAGTAAGTGAAGCGGTCAACGTGCTCCACCACTTCACTTCCTATTTCTAATCTAGGAGTCAGTGTAGTCCAATCCTGTAACATCATCTTACATTTTGAGGGAGCAAATCGCATGCCAAATATTCGTAGATTGCAGCTCAAGGTGTTCAGAAGACTCTGCATTTTGTCAGTGTCCTCGCCTGAATATTCTAAGTCAACTAGATTATTTCCTGTTAGTAGCAAGTCAATCCCTGAGTCGCTGAAGACAGCAGTTAGGGTTAAGTCCATTAGTACATCTATGATGAAGTTGAATAGAAATGGGGATAATGGGCATTCTTTATGGACGCGATCTCGAATACAGGATCAGAAAAGCAAGAGAGACCATCACTTATCCAAAATCAGCAAAAGTTTTTTGCAACAGGCAGCTGCGTTCGCCCCATACCAGCGGTTGAACCGTCAGCTAGAAAGAATAAGAAACAAATAAATCCACGAACAATAATACCCAGAACCTATCGTCGGAGAAATACGTTTCAGAAAATGGAGATGGATTGCACACAAGTTGAGAAGACTGTGTACGGATATCACCCGCGGAGTCAATGCCCAAGTGGAACCCGAATGGGATGAGATCGTGTGTGGAGGAGATGAAATCATATGCACAATCGAAGACTTAACTAAGGAAGACTGTAGAGAACAGGGGGAAATTGAAATGTGCTGCTGACAACTTATGTTCCACTCAGAACCCAAGGGGATAATCAGGATTATAACCTTGATCGCTTCAAGTTAACTGACTAATCTCAGCTCATTTTTCATGAACTAACTTTGAGAAAGCATTACATAACAGTTTAACGTCTGATATGAAGAAATTCATGAAAGATTTACCCATTTATGATGCAGTAAACAATTTTAGAATAAACGGGAAATGTGCACATCACTAGTACCCTGGCCAATCTTAAACTCCAGAGAAAAAAGGTCAGTTTTAATAAGGCAAGAATAACAGCAGTTTTTGCAGAACAAAATAGTACCATTATTTACTTCGTTAACTGACTTTTCATTAACTGCTTACAGGACAAAGACATTATTAAGTATATCTACAGAAACAATTTTGACATACTTGCTCAGAGAAATCATTTTTTAACAAAAAATCAATCAATATATGCAAACAATTCTATTATTAATAATAAACACTTTATCCCAAACAATAATGACCATACACAGTGGAAACTTTCGGCATTACGTAATCAGTTACCAGGGCAAGGAAAGACTGATAACCGCTTCTTTCTGAAAGCATAAATCGGGTTTCAGGCGCCTGATTGAGATTGCTTCGGCAACCTTAAGAAGAATTGAACTCCTTTGCCTACTGATAACTGTGAACGATCTTGTGACGTCCACCTCATGACGCGTGTCAAGGAGATGCCTGGTGATGGCACTGATGAAAGCATTTGTTTCCTTTTAAACATAGACTTTTTGGTACATGTTCAGAAAATCGGAGGTACATGCTTCTTTCTGTTCTCCCATTGTAACTGCTCTCGCAGACACATGTATATTTGTATATACAGTTGGAGTCAATATGAGAACGATATCTGTTGACTGTTGATTGTACCACAGAGCAAGCTGCTCGATAGACGGGAACCACCTTAGCTGCAGGATAGGCTCTGCCTAGTGACGTCCTCAATCTTCTGTCGAAAATCGCTGCGATATTTTCACCTTTAAAATCAAGTTGATTTTTGATGTTTGAGCCTTTACATCTTCAATATATTTTTATGAATCTCTCAGGGTAACCACTGCTTTTCAACATCTTTTCGAAAATCATAGATTCTTCATCTAATTTCTCTGTAGAGCATATTCTCCTCGCTCTATAGTACAGAGTCTTGACTAGTGCTCGTTTAAAGCTGGCTATTTGAACGAAAACTATTAAAATGTAGGTATTGTCTTTTCCAAATAGGCTTTTGGTAAATGCACCTCTGGATAATATCATCTTCTAAGCGTTGCATGTCAATGTCAAGGAAATGGAGCTTCCCATCATTTCCACGTTTCATGATAAATTCAATATTTGTATGTGCGTCGCTGAATAATCTGAGTAGGTAGGAAGCATTACTTTCATTGTTGCACACTACAAATGTGTCATCAACATATTGACAATAAGAAGTTGTTTCGTAGATTGCATGCTTCAACTTTGTTTTCTCAAGGTTTGACATGAAGATATCTGCTAAACAGGGTTAAGTGGACTGCGCATATCCACACCATCTATTTGGCTGTAAAGAATATTGTCAAACTGGAATTGTACACCCATGGAACATATTAGCACTAGGTGATTGAATTCCAACTCTAGGAGTGGGAGAAGATCAGAATGCTGTTTTTGTTTCACGTTCAAAATTCAATAAGCCAAATAAATGTATGAAAAGTGGGGAAAGTCTGCTAATGATCTATTCACTTCCTATTCAAAAGAGGGAAAACGTTCACTTGACCAGTATTCATATTTTATTTCCAGTGTTTTTGAAATATATTCTTCTCAATTAAAGAAACCAGTTTTTAAAAAAATTTAATTAAAAAGTAGTTGACAGAGGGCAAAAACAATGAAATCCGTTAAAAGTTTAAAAAAAGAGCTCCCATTGAACATAATAGAATAAACGTCACTTAAAATGCCTATTAAATTTATTTGAAGTGTATCTGTTAATTTAATTCAATCTGCACATAAATATAAACATCATCAGTATGAAGAATGTCAGTAATTTAATTACAACTGTCAAGGACTTCAGTAAAACAAAAAGAATCTGGGTCATTCGAAATTTTTTTGCTTTGCAAGATAATCTGACTTATTCTGTGTATTTCAAAAACCTCTCTCCACGCATTTGCATCTTATATCGTTAGCATTCCCTCGATTTTCGAGTGGAACACAGAGATTTGACAGTACATCTCCATTTGTGCATGTTCCTTATAGTTTTTTCAGCTGTTTCTACGATTGAATATAAGTTCTAATCTTCTCAGCCTCATATGATCTCCTTCATGCTACCCTAGGATTCAAGAGCAACTCGTTCTTCCTAATTTGGTTCCCTAGTCGAGAAGCTGCCTGGCATGTGATGTCGCCCAATGGTCTTCTCAACTTATATCCAATTCTTCATTTCTTTCTGCATATATATATTGGGTACCAGGGTTATTTAAAAGAACTAGTCCCTTTCATAAATTTGGATAGTGTTATTAAAAGATGGAGATTATCTGAAAAATGTGATGCATTTGAGCTGTACATTTCGAACAACCTGATCACACATTAACTTCTTCAAATTGATATATATGAAAATAATTAGGGGCAGTTAAATTTAGAAATGATTAACACAACGTTTGGTAGTCCAATCAAATAGGGATTGCCAAGGTAGATTAAGAGTAATAATAAATTGTTTTCAAAAACACACGGGGGGATGGTAGGGCATAAGTTTATGAATAGCTATAGCCTCGGCGTATTTCAATAAGCGCCATTGACCGTATATATGCTGCACTGCAAACCACAAAAGTGCACAAGTGACTGTGTCACATCCCACACTACTGACCAATTTTCGTGTGTGTGTGGACGCATATACATAATAATAATAATTATTATAGCTTTATTCCAAACAGTATTTGTGGTACAGGTGTGGAATTTTCAGCGTGCATTACAACAATATTGCATCTAATTACCTCATTAATTTTTCTAAGATTTTAAAAATAAAAAGCAACAACAACAAAAAGAAAATAAGATAAATAAAACAAATAAAAAAGAACAGCATTGCATTCACATATTTAAACAATGCACCACAGGATATGATATATATAATTAGTGTGTAATAGAATATATGAGCAACAATATAATAGTAACAAAGAAAGGAGAACAAAAGCTAATGGGAACTATTTGTTAGAGTGCCGCAGTAAGGTGGTCGTGTCATACCTAACAGCTTTCTCATCACATAACAGCTGTGCCAGATAAAGTATTGTGGAGTTTTTATACTTGGTAGTCCTGGCATATAGCCTCCTATAATTGCTTCTAGTTCTACCAGATGAAATGCAAGGAGACAGCTGTGTATAGAGAGGGTGTTCGGGGTCTGACAATATAGAATTCGCTAGTTTCTTACATGACATTATATGTCTATCCACAATGGTGTTAACCAGTTGGTTTAACGAAATCCCACTTGCCCTACTAGCAGCTTTTAGTGCCCTACGCAGCAAAGCAAAGTCTTTCTTAAGTAGTTCAGGAAAGATTAATGGGGAGCAGTAAAGAGGGATGGTTAGAATACAAGAGTTGACAAACTGAGAAAGCAAAGACTGCTTTATACCAGACTGCCTAAACTTCCTAACGTAGAACGTTAAGCGAAACATCTTTATAGTAACTAGCAAGATGTGAGAGAAGGGTGGAGTAATCGCGCTATGCATGTGAGAGTGGGAGTGCATATCCAAAAATAGCTAGAAAAACGAATGAATTGTGAAAAACCAAAAGATGCAGGTGTCAGACTACCAAGATTGATGTTAACACAGCCTTTAAGGTTATCTATAAAAGTGCTCAAGGCAGCCCATTGAAATACGCTGAGACTATAGCTACTCATAAATTTAAGCCCCAAGCTCTCCTCATGTGTTTTCGAAAACAGTGTATTATTACTCCTAATCTACGTTGGTTATCCTTATTTGATGATTGCATTACCAAACGCTATGTTAATCATTCTTAAATTTAGCTGCCGTTAATTTTTTTCATATATATCAACTTGACAAGTAAGTGTGTGATCAGATTGTTCGTAATGTATAGCGCAAATACATCACACGTTTTTCAGATAATCTCCGTCTTCTATTAACGCTACTAGGTTATTATTATTGATTTCTTCACAGAGTTCCTTAATGATAGACATTTCTGGTCATCTGGCCTTCAGTATGCAGAGAAAGTAGAGGTCAATCAAAGTCTGAAGTCTGTTTGAAATGCTTCTGGTGACGCATCAAGTCTCTGAACAATGTAGACGCACAGTGAATAACTTGACATTAGGCCTGACAATTCAAATCTTGGTGCCTGCAGTGAGTGCAGTAGATTTCTAGACTAATTTCAGAATAATAAGAGGCATGTCTTGCCTTTCCAATCCTGTCTGTTGACATCTTCATGTGTTTTCTATATTTGGTTTGTAAGGATTAGATTTTATTATAGATAAGGTTTTATTTTGATAAATCACACAGTGTTGTACAGTAATATTAACTGATGACCACGTTTCGAACACAAACTATTGCCACTCATAATCATATCAAGTCATCCACACAACGTTTTACGTCATACAACAATTCCACTCATGTATATAAATGAAATAAATAGTTTTGTGTGTCTTGATATGATTATGAGTGGCAATAGTTTGTGCTCGAAATGGTGGTCATCAGTTAATATTACTGTACAACACTGTATAACTTATCAGAATAAAATCTCAGCAGCTGTTTTATATTATTAAGTTCGTCATCAAGACATTCATCCGAGGAGATTGCTCTTGTTCTGTGAACCAAACAATTTATCAGATTACGTTGGTATTTTAAGGCCACGAAGCTGAAAAAATGATGAGGAGCTTAATAATATTACACGGATGCTGAGTGAAAATCGTTATCCAGAAACGTTTATTGATTAGAATATAAATCAAAAATCAGGGCAGCTTAAGGTACCAACAGTTCCTCAAAAAACATTGTTGTTACAAATTCAGTTCCTCGGGGTTAACATCAGTGAGATACAGATACATCGCCTTATGAATGCGGTAAAAAGAGCATTCCCTGCTGCTGAATTACGCTGTGTCCTCGAAACCACTACTCTGTTGCGTTCAGGAGTAAAAGATAAACTGCCTAATTTCTCCTCTTCCATGTGTATCTACCGATTTGACTGCTCCTGTGGAGTGAACCAGTTACGTAGGCCGTACTATTAGGCGTGTTTCTCGTCGTATTTCCAAACATCACGCTGCATAGTGGTTAAGTAAAGGACAAACAACATACATTTGTGACACTGTTCCATCTCATCTAGTAGATACAGAACTCAAGATTGATATTAACAAGTCGTTTACCGCATACCAACAAATCTTAACTTCGTCTTGAGATTTCGATCACTAAATATTGCTGAGGCCGTTGAGATCCACATTAAGAAGACTAATTTAAGTGTTCAGAAGAAGTTAGTTCAGACATTGTCCTTACTTTGGCCATCTAGGGTTGAATAATCCTCAATTTTTGTGTAATTTTCCTAATTTTAGTTGATATTCTATTTGCTATAAGAGTCGGTTTACTTTGAATTGGTCAATCCCTTTTGGTAAAAGTAATTTTTAACATTTTCCCTCAATTAACGGTGTTTCATAAAGGGATTGTAAAATATTTGCGATGCAAACCTATGGAAAG
>OX235272.1:113557707-113752247 GCA_944472155.2 Trichobilharzia szidati | reverse complement strand
TCCTGATTAAGACATCTAGTTTGAAATGATGATGCCTAGTTAAACTAAAGAAGTGATATGTTTGACATTTTTCCCAGTGACAGTAAACAGTGCCTGTTGTTGTTGGTTGGATAACCTCATCACCTTTGTCTTCTCTATGTACACTGAGATTCTAGTCTTCGCTTCTGTGTGACAGTACACACAAATCATTCTTGAAGTCTACACACTCTTGAATCTTCTTGTCCCCTCAAAATATTCCTGTCTTCTTGCTCCCTTCAGTCTGACACACAATCAAACCCACAATAATCAGTAGTACTAACGACAGCCTGCTTAAAAAACCTGAGCTACCAAGAACTTCCATCTATCTATTCCACATATTTTCCCTCTTCCCATTTTTTTAATCGATTAAGATGTGTCCTCCATGGGGATTGTCTACTCTTGTGTGTTTTTAAAGCCCTTTATTCGCGAATTCCTACTACCCTTGAGGAATGGCCTCATTTTGGGTGGCAGTGTTCGTTCCAATACATGAAATAACTTTCTGTACGACCCATATATCTGCTTCCACAAACACACTCAAATTGAAATACGCACTTTGAAGTGTCCAGGATTGGCGACTGGTCTTTCCCAGATTACTGAAAACTATACTATTAAATTACTAGACGTTACAACTAGCAAAAATAACTGATGGCACAATCGAAAGATCAATATTTACAAAGTCTTCATGGACAGGACAGTACATACATTTCAAGAGCTTTGTTCTAATCCAGTATAAAAAGAACTTAGTCAGAACACTGTTCAATAGAGCACGGAAAATTTGTTCTGACAGTACAATGGAGCGTGAAATAAAAGCTCAGAAGGATATTTTATCCAAGAATGGATATCCTAATAAGTTCATTATATAATATTCTAAAGAAATTACCACGCGAAACTATCCAAACAGTTCCGAAGAAATCTGTCTATATCAATCTGCCATTCAAAGGATTATTTTGATTTTTGATTATAGCTTGAAACCACACAGTATTTTGGTACAAATTTGGAATTTTCAGCATATGATATCGGTAGCTCAAATTTTGCAAGCCAACCATAGATATCAGATGTGCGTCGGCAGGGGATCGAACCCCGGACCATGTGCATGGTCAGCGAGAGTCCTAACCGCTGTGCTACCGACTCACAAGAAGTAGTCAAACGAAGACTCGATAAAGCTATCAAGAGAACTTATTATGCTGCAAAACTTGTTTTCCTTAACACCACTAAACGAGTGCTTCAACAATCTGGGAAAGACCAGTCGCCAATCCTCGACACTTCAAACTGCGTACATGAAATAACTGTTCTTCCATTATGTCCTTGGATCTCAAAATGTACTTCTGAACATCGTACAATTGGCTTTCAAACAGACACCGTTGATTTCTTGAAGGAGACGAAGCTGATATATCACATAATGGAATAGTTTGTGCTTCACCTCAAAGACCATTGTGTCACAGGATATACTGTGACTACCTATAATTAAACCGAAAATCTTGATGATACATTTGGAATAATAAAGAGAAATGATTTGGAATACACTCACAGATTAAAAAACAACAAATTTGAGGACATCAAATTCACAAGAGAAGAAGAATTAGATAACAAAATCCAATTTTTAGATGTCTTAATCAGGAGAACCAACACAGGAGATTTAGAGACACAAGTATATAGAAAATCAACGCACACAGATCAAATACTCAGCTATACTAGCAATAATCCAATTACTCACAAACGAAACTGTGTGCAGACATTGTTTCAAAGAGCTCAAACACACTGTAGCACTCCAGAATTGAAAAGAATAGGAGAAAAGTACCTACAAACGGTCTTCAACTAGAATGGTTATCCACAAAATTTCATCGAAAAGTGTCTAAAGTCGAATCAAAACACTAACAAAGAACCATCATCAAAGAACACGAGAAAATTCATTCTACCATGCACAAGAAATATCTCTGAAATAACAGCTAGAATACTGAAACCGTTTGATATAGATATAGCACACAAGCCAGTCAAATCGCTTAATTCAATATTATGCAAACCGAAAGATCCAACAGAAAAAGGAGATAAAATTAATACCATTTACAAAATAAATTGCATGTATGAACTGTAACAAGCATTACATCGGCCAAAGTGGGCGTCCCCTTCGAATCAGAATCCAAGAACATAAATCAGCCGTGAAAAGACACGATATATATTCTTTAGTATCAATGCATATAGACAGTTATGGACATCAATTTGATTGGGATAATGTCAAAATCTTAGACAGAGGAAACACGAAAACTGCAGTCAGGGAATTCCTAGAAGCCTGGTACTCAAACGAAAATGCAATTAACAAACACGTTAATATAGACGAAATATACCAACTAATAAAAGATAAATCAGGTGACCAGAAAGTTTAAAATCCAAGTCAATAGAAGATGGTCAATACATATGTAAAGATAGTTACCAGGAGACGCTATTATATCACTCATGAAGAAATTTAAATCATTTCACTTTGTGCTAAATTTTGCCCTGAAGCGGGATGTTGTCCAGAAGGACGACGAAAGCTTCGCAACTGAACCAACCAGCTCAGAGAACACTATTAATTGCAAATCATCCACTTGATCTACAAATCTTCTCTATTATACTGTCAATGAATTAATATTTTACTTGAATATATTGTTTGAAGGGAAAATATCGTGCAATAAACTCCTGTGAAAATTCTGCACTTTTTGTAAAATATTGTCCAGAATAAAGATGTTATCATTAATATTATGATTATAAGAAGCCTTGCCCTAATCTTATCTTCAATCAAATGGTTTCACTGAGTTTTCGTTTGTAAATTAACTAACATATAGGATTATCATATAGTCGTTGAATAAAGTTGACAAAGCAGTGAGGCATTTCGTAGTTTTGATACGTTTATCAAATTACTTTAGTGTTGATACTGCCCAGAGTCTTTTGAAAGTCAATGAAGGTGAGATAGAAAGTTGTAAAATAGTCAAGTAGACACTGAATCAATTATCTCCTAAAATGTTCAAGTATTGGTTTTGTAGGGATTTTGTTCAGCTGGTTGAATGATTTCATCATGAGCTGACATCATTTAGAGGACCATTGGAAAAACACCATGGATTACTGCCAGACAGATGTTCCCTCCGTCCTACCACGTTTCGAAACCGGGACCTTCTGGTTACAAGGCTAGCGAGCTCGTAGACCATTAAGCAGTCACTGGGACCCATCAATCAAATGGCTAGCGCATGAATTCTAACTTCTGTCAATTCATGACATAGCGAGACCACTTTACAATGTCTTCTTCGATAAGTTACTGCCTCACCTTCAACCTACTGTACCCTACTGGTCACGACTTCCTACTAAAACCCCAGGTTTACAGCCTGAATTTGGCCAGTCGCTAGTGAGCAGTTTACAGTTTACAATTTATTTAGGATAGTAGGCTATATGCCTTTGTTAATCCTTTCGATTTTTTACACACAAGAGGGCCAATCTCGCCTTGAATGAATCAACGGATGGGGCTGATACGACGTGTTCCGGTAGGGAGTTCCAATGGTTCACAATTTGATGCGAAAAACGGATCTCCAGATGCAGACGATTCGACCGTGGTTTTTGAACCTTGAGGTGATGTCCTCGCAATTGGTTGGTGCTAGAAGGGAGAAATAAATTAGATAAATTAGCTCCAAAATCATTTCTTAGGATACGGTTTGCTAGTATAAGGTCACCCCTAAGTCGTCTGTATGACAATGGGAATAAACCCAGTCGACTTAACCTCTCCTCATATGAGAGGGTTGAGAAACCCTTTATTAGCTTAGTTCCTACTCTTTGCACCCTTTCTAATAAGTCTATTTCGTATTTGAAAGACGGGCTCGCTGCCTGGATCCCATATTCCAAATGAGGTCTGATATAAGTCGGATATAACCACATTAAATTTCAATTATTGGTTTTGTAGGGATTTATTTTGATTGGGTGGAGGAGAATTTCATCATGAGCTGACAGCAGGATTTATAACTCATGGACTGGCGATTGTATGGGGTCCCAGTGACTGCTTTATTGTCTACGAGCTCAATAGCCTTGTAACCAGGAGGTCGTGGGTTCGAACCGTTATGCTGGGTCCTTGATGATGGAGAGTCCCAAACTAGGCCGACGAAACAGCTGTCCAGTACTCCCTGCCTGGTGGTTTTCCAATGGTTCTCTAACTAATGTCAGCTCATGATGAAATCCTCCAACCAATCAAACAAAATCTGAGTACAAAATGGTGACAACATATAGAAGTTTACAAATCCCAGTGTCATTGAATTTAATAATAATAATAATAACAATAACGGTAAATGGCATTCATAATATGAATTTTATTTTTTATTGTCCTTTGTCATTTTACAAAAGAAAAAAGTTCACACATTAAAGCAAAAAAAATCAAAGGAAAGGAGTAAATGTCAACTTTAAATTTGATTAAGTTTTTTTAAATGTTTTATAATTTTTATACTTAAAAAAAACGAAACACCTTTTTTTCTGATTGTCATCAGATATATACACCCGTAATGTGAAAAAAGGGAGTTGAACACTAACCGACTAACTAACTAACTACATTAAAATGTGATTGACTTATACCAGAATTTATTTTGTTAACCTTACGATAATATTAATCTACAGCTCACCTTTTTTATTTTAGAAGATAAAATCACTCAGTGATAAAGAATATGTTTTTAAAAATATTAACATTTTAATAGGAAAATGGATAGAATGAATTTTTATCCAACATTAAACTTATATGCGAGGAGAGTCAACAATGTTGAAAAAGGTTGTTAGTTTTAACCCTCTGAAAACTCACCATCATAAATAAATAATTAAAATCCATTAAGACAAAAAGCAGTGCAACAAATAGGCGCAAAAAGGTGTCAAAGTCATAAATCAAAGACGTTTATTCATTGTGTAGCTTTCAACATTGCATAGGAGATGGATGGTCGGTATTTCATTGTTTTTTTAAATTCCAAGGGAAAATATACAAACAAACTGAAGGAGTTGCCATGGGATCACCAATATCCCCAGTTGTAGCAGATATATTCATGGATAAGTGGGAAAGCATTGCGATTGAAACATTCACCCGTACTCCAAAAGTATTGTGGAGGTATGTAAATGACACATTCACTGTACTTAGAACACAAGATATAGATCGGTTTTCCAGCACATCAACTCGAAAGTTGAAGCAATTCAATTCACTTATGAATTGGAAAATCAGGAAGGGGAGCTCCCAATGTTAGATTGCAACGTAAAAAGGAAAGAAGGTGGGAAGTTAAACACTAATGTTTACAGGAAACCCACACACTCAAACAGATATTTGGACTTCCGATCGTCCCATCCTATGTCAGTAAAAATAGGATTGGTGAAATGTTTAAATGACAGAACACAAAACTAAGTAGTACCAAAGAAAATCTAAAACAGGAACTGATACACATAAAAGAAGCCTTGAAACTTAATAATTACCCGGATAAATTAGTCAGGAAATATGTAAGGAAATGTAAAAATAAAAATAAATAATGATGCTAACGATAGTGATAATAACAACAATAATAATAATGATATAGATAATAATAATAATAACGACACCAACAATAAGGAATCTAAATCATCAGTAGTAATTTCATACAAGGAAGGAACCTCAGAAGCCTTACGCAGAATTCTTAACAAGGCAGGAATAAAAGTGACTGGCATTCAGACTACACAAACTCAATTAGAAACAAGCTTTGTCGGTTAAAGGATCCTGTAGAGCCAATAAAACAAAACAATTTAGTTTATCTAATACCCTGTCTGCAATGATTGTCAGGTCAAATACATAGGTCAAACTAGTAGAACAGGGGCAGTCAGACTAGCTGAACATAAAAACTTAGCAAAATCTAGATTGGTTGATCCAAATAAGATAAGAAATCTAGAGAATAGTTCAGCTATAGCACTAAATGCAGTGACACATAACCATAGAATAGGCTGGATGGGATTATAATGTCACAGGGTAGAGGGAGAGATTGATAACAGAAGCTTTGTTTATCGAATCAACTGAGAGTGAATACATGTAATAGGAATGATTCAACACCTGTCCCCGATATCTGGCAAAATTCTACTACCCCTACGACGACGAATAGGAGAGGATAAAGAAAACTATAAAACTCAAGTTTCAAAGTCGTGTGATTACAATTGATGGAATGATTATGAACAATAAATTTTGTTCAAAACGTCATCCAGTAAATACTAAAACTGTTTCACTGACTGTGTGATATATCTAATAAACAAACTAATATGGAATTTCATGGCTATCTTAAAGTTTTATATCTTTTTTAAGGAATTTTTAAAGGAGTTCTTGTGAGGAGTCATGACCAGTGAGGTCCATCCAGATGTCACGTGTGAGGATGGATGTCCCACCTACCACAATGGTTGGTGGAAGTCGCGCTAAATCACGAATTGGTAGAAGTTAGAATTCATGGGCTGGCCATTGAATCGGGTCCCAGGGACTGAATGGTATACGAGCTAGCTTGCCTTGTAACCGGAAGGTCCTGAGTTTGAACCATGGTGGTGGGTGCGTACTGTCGATGATTCCCAAACTAAGATGAAACAGCTGTCCAGTACTACTTGTTGCTGGTTTTCAATGGTTCTCTGACTGATACCGATCCGTGATCAACTCTTGAAAACTATTACTTTAGAAAAAAATTTCGTTTAGTCAACTTCAACAATTATATCACCATCGAAGAGAAATGTGCAAATGCAAGTCACTTCTTACACGTATCCAGGGAGCATCGTTTCATCTGCAAATGGCACGGATGTAAACTGTTAAAGATAGTCAGGATCAGTGGAAATCAGTGTGGAAATCCAATGCTATTGATACAAAAAATAATATTTTGATTTTGATGTGGTTGTGTTCTCTAATAGCTGAATAGTTTATTTGCGAAGCTTTCATTGCCCTACTTACTAGGCAACATCTTCAGCGCATAAACTTGAGTTTCTAATTACCCTGTGATTGCCCTTGGATTCCTCCTCTTTTGTGAATTTGATGTCGTTGAAGACATTGTTTATTAGGTTGTGAGTTTTATCCAACTTGTATTCCACTTAATCATCAATCAATAGACACATCGAGATAGACAAAATTTTGCTAATCGATAAGAATAAAATCTCACACACAAAGAATCAACGTTCAGGTGAAGGAAACAACCAGTACCAATACAAGTAGCCAAGAGGGTGTGAAAGCACACAAAATGAAAAAATCGCATTCAAGGTGGGCACCAGGAGAGATGACTAATGGTAAACTCGTGGAGAAATCTTGAAGCTCACTTCAGCGAACTGAAGTATGCGCTGAAGATGCTGCCTAGTATGGCAATAAAAGCTTCGCAAATTAACTATCCAGCACAGAGAACATAACCACATCAAAATCATCCACCTAAGCTACAAATCTTTTCCATCATATCTAATTACATTCGGATTTTTAGCATTCATCTCAAGTCATTTAGTGCTTTCATCATATACTTCAGGGACTTGGTGCGTTGCGCTTGGCTATGAAAAGGTAACAGTGGATAGATTAAGAGTGGTATAATTGAACATATATTCAACACTGATCACTTCATATTCAAAGAGAATTCATTAAAAGTCATCTACAAAGTCAAAAAGAGCCTACGGAAAACGGTAAGCTTCTACATACTTTGCACAGCTGAAACCTTAGCGATCTGTACGGAAAAACCTGATTTATGTAGACAGAAGAAACTTCTCCACCCTCTCCTTTTACCTTGGGTATAATTCCAAGTACTACTGCCTTGCTAATAATCCTTTTTTGCAATTATCTTCGCAGCCAACCCTTTATTTTCTCTTTCTACCTATTACATAATTTAGTTTGGGTTCGTGTTTCCATGCTCTTTTATTCACACCCTACCTTTTGGGTGTGTTTCACATTATGTAGCTATGTTAATACTTAACACTCTTCACCCCAGCCCTAGTTACAATATGATTGTTCATCAAATTTTTGAAACATTTTAATCCTAGTGTACACGCACACATAAAACAATTACATATAAATGCGATTGCACAGCTAAGTGAATGAATTCGCCGCCGAAAAGAGACTCCTCGCTAAACTTGTTTCTTCTTCTATTCATGTCTAGATGGGCATTCTCTGTGAATAAAAAGTATCTCCAACAGACATGACACTTTTTTCAACACCTTTTTTTCCCTTCAATCCACGCTTAAGATCCGGTAGCTGATGAGAAATGTTGAGCAACAAAAGACTAATCGAACAAAATTCTACTACATACCACTCAGTGACATTACGGCCCAGGACCTCAAGTGGATACCGAATTGGAAACGAAGAGTCTGGCGTTGATCCATGGGTGACATAGAGGAGACCGTATGAGAAAGTGATGAAAGCTTATGCGGCAATCATGGGATAAGCTAAATAGGACAGCAGAGAAGAGGATGAAATCGAGATGGTCTGTTGAATCCCTATGTCCCACTAGGAACCCAAGAGAATGATAATGACAATCGCATAGCAAGTAATCACCCTTCACTGACGTTTGCAAATTTCTCTTTTCCACACAGTTCTCTTTGTTTTTTCCTTCACGTTATTCAGTGAAACATAGGGCTTCAAGCTAGTGGCTTGAAGTTTCTGTAGCAGTGTTTATTTTACAGGATAGGGTTGATAGCCTCATGCCCAACCTTTCCTCTTCACCAGCACTGCTTCTGGCTTAGCGAGGTAAAGGAGTGTGTCAGTGGCCGGGGATCGAACCCCTGACCATGTACATGGTTGGCGAGCGTCCTAACCGCTATGCCACCGACGCACTGGTCCTCAACCGGGAGTCGAACCCTGACCTTCCACGTGACAGGCGGAGATACTCACCACAGTTCTCTTACATCATTTTAAAATGGTTGCACAACTGTCCTTAAGTTTTTTTCTTTCTTTTCACAGGATCTTCGTGTATACCGTAGTCGTTCAATCTCTTGCGTTCAACTCGACGGTCTGTTCTGTGATATCATTTGAATGTCTCTTCTGTACATTTTCGATCCCACTATCTGAATGTTTGCCAGATAAAATGTTGTTGGATGTTTCTGGTCAGTTATCTGTTCTAAATTATGGAGGAAGAGAAGCAGAGTAGATACTGATGAATGCTCACAGTGTGTTGTAAATGCCTTTATTGACACGCCAAGTTTATCAGCCTGTTCCAAGCCCAAAATCAAGGGAAGATGAAGCGTGAAGCTAGCAACCACATCCCACGAAGAAAGCACCTCCATCGCTATATAGAATCAACAGCACAGGAGATATGAATTTATTCTCCTCTGAAATGCAGAAGACACCATAATTCGAAAACAAAGGACACTTACAAGCGAAAGCCAGGTCGCTAATGTGTCTTTTTTCGAGGAAAATAAAAGTAGACGTCGAGACGTAGAATGCCCACACCATCTTGAGTGTTGGATAGAAAGTCTACTCAGAATGAAGAGGAAGTGTGACAATATGCTATAGAAGTGTTGCGAATCTTTGAGAGTAGATGTAATGAAAGTGAACTCTATGAGCCGTTAACTGCAGAATCAATAACCAACTCCGATAAAACCCAGTTGGCAACGAGGTGTACACTAAGATTGTAACTATAATAATATTACTAGTACCACCGAGAGCTCTCATCCAATGAGGACCATTCTTATTCTGAATTGTTACAGTAAAACTCAACTCCAAAGAACGGACAGTTACAATTATCATTGACAGTAGGATGCAACTAAATCATGCAATTGTGAACGGGCCCCTAGAAACATTCTTTCGAAGTGACAGGGGTATATCAAATGCCTGTACAGTATTCAAGTGACTGCAGTCCGAAGGCACATTTTTTAAATCTTCACGTTAATTTAAAGATACCTCCAGTGACAAATAATGGGATGGGATCTGAGAATAAATGATAGCCTATATTGATTTACTGCAGAATTCGTGTTGTCTATTCATCTGGCGATCCAAGTGGAACAAAGGATTTCAGACTTGAGCTTTTAAGTTTCACTAGTGATGGTTATTTGTTTACAGGCTTCAGTTGCTAGTTTCAAGCTAAAATTGTCCTCTTAAGTGAGTTTACAGTAGACCAGGTGAGGTTCTTTAGATTGCATCGGTCAGGAATTCAATCCGAACCACGTGTGTGGTAGGCAGACATTTTCTCGCTGAACTATCGCTTTCTGTATTGCACAAAAAATATGATGAAGTAGAAATAAGAATACTACAAGCTTTTATTCAATTGGTATTTAATGGTTCCACTCGTTTCACCTTCAGATTAACCTTACTGAACTGTTCAGTATTTTCAAATGCATTGAAATACTTGACTCTAACTCATCCACAAAGAATTCTGTTTAATTAAAACTAAGCTGGCTGAAAATAATGCTGTTAATTTGCATGTGATCGTAGAGATTCAGTTGGTCCCAGGTTTGATCATAGATTCGTTTCAGTTGCATAACGATTGAAAACCATCAAGGTGTACTATTATAGGTAGCTATTTCGTCCTAGTTTGGGACTTTTCGACAGAACGCAGTCATGACTCTACTAAAAGGGATAGAATCAGAGACATTGAGATCATCAGGGGAGCTCGTGGCTCGACTTTTTAGCCACTGGGACGGAATCTAGAGGCCTGTTAATTTTAGTTCCGGTTGCTTCCTGACTTTCTAGCTCTATTTTCTATAGTTTGGTTTGTAAGGATTAGTTATGTTTTACGAGTTGATCACGGAATGATATCAGTTAGAGAACCATTGAAAACCAGGGAGTACAGCTGCTGTTTAATCCTAGTTTGGGAATCATCGGCAGTACGCTCGCTAGTGACTTGCTACAGGTTGGAGCTTCCTGGAGTTCTAGTGAGAAGTCGTGACCAGTGACCAGTGAGGTCCAATTAGAAGTCACGTGTGTGTATGGATGTCCCACCAACGACAATAGTTGGGGTAGCGCTAAATCATGAATTGGTAGAAGTTAGAATTCATGAGCCATTGAATCGAGTCCCAGTGGCTGAATCGTATACGAGCTTGCCTTGTAACCGGAAGGTCCTGGGTTCGAATCTCAGTGGGTTCCTACTGCCGATGATTCCCAAACTAGGATGAAACAGCAGCTGCCCAGTACTCCCTGGTTTTCTAGCTCTACACCCGGCCAAAGTTATCAACAAGTGTCTGTCCTCACGCTCGAACTGGTGGATCCCACTGGTCACGAATTCGCACTAGAACAGTCTAAGAATCCCAAACTGGAACCAAACAGCTGTTCAATACTCAATGGTTTTCAAAAAATAAAATCAGACTCAGCTATCTGAGACCATAATTCTGCATTATCTGGCCAAAATGGTACCAGCTGAATAGTTGTGATAGTTGAGCGAATACGAATGACCTTAGGACTATGATCACTCATGACGAAATATATATAGTTTGAAAAAAGTGCAAGATCAAACACAAAGTGGAACGAACTATATGCCAGGACTACCAAGCATAAAAACTCCACAATACCTTATCTGGCACAGCTGTTATGTGATGAGAAAACTGTTAGGCATGACATGATATATTTACTGCGGCACTCTAACAAATAGTTCCCATTAGCTTTTGTTCTCCTTTCCTTGTTACCATTATATTGTTGCTCACATATTCTATTACACACTAATTTTATATTTCATATCCTGTGGTGTATTGTTTAAATATGTGAATGCAATGCTGTTCTTTTTTTATTTCTTTTATTTCTCTTTTTTTCTTTTTGTTGTTGTTGCTTCTTATTTTTAAAATCTTGTAAAATTTATGAGGTAATTAGATGCAATATTGTAATGCACGCTGAAAATTCCATACCTGTACCACAAATACTGTTTGGAATAAAGCTATTATAATTAATAAAAAGAACTCGCCGGATTTGTCTGTGTATTTACCAAAGGAGAAGTTCGCGGTGTAGCTCACCGGTTTAGAGGCTAAGGGTGTTGGCGTTCACAGATAGTAAGAAGTGTGCTAACTTAAGATCTAATATGCACAACTTCTGTAGTATTCGTTGCTAGACCGAAGGCAAAGCAAAACAACAGAATTGATCGTCCAAATTACGAACTACATTTCGGGACCGAATCCTGGTACGGGTTTGACTGATTAACTAGCTGGGAATCGCGCACGGACAAACGAACGTAACACGACGGCGTGCCAAATGGCTTGGATACTTGACTGTGAGCCTTCAGATAAACAAGTTGAATTAAACAGTGAGGTTCAGCACCCAATGTCCAGTGATGAATGTTGTGGCTAATAATTCTGGGTATTTACCTTCCACTACTACCTCGTCTAAATTTCAAGTGAGTATAGATTCAGCCTGCTGGACGCAAATTTTAGAAGACAGTCAGATGTAATTTCACACCATTATTTGGTGAAAGGTAATTTCAGAATCATGTTGAAAGAATCCAAAGAAGGCAGAGATAAACGATAATTGGAGTTCAATATTCAGAAACTGAAGGACGAAACTTCAAATGAGGTCCTCACAGAAGGCACCGGAAAAGCATTAGAGTTACTAAACAACATCATCAAAGAAACCACAGTGGACGAACGCTGAAGCTCTCCAAAAGAGATATGATCAAATGCTGGTCTAGTCATTTTAAGATGGAAGGGGATACAAGACAAGGAACGTATCACTACAGATATATTTTCGTGCGTCGGTGGCACAGTGGTCAGGACTCTCGCCGACCATGCACATGGTCCGGGGTCCGATCCCCTGCCGACGCACACCCGATATCTATGGTTGGCCTTCAAAATTTCGGCTACCGATATCCATGCTGAAAATTCCATACTTGTACTGAAAATACAGTGTGGCATCAAGCTGTAATCAAAATAATAAATAAATAAATAGAACCTGTAACAGTAATGTCAAGTTGAGCTGTAATGATTCCTATTACAACAGTTTTTACGAGTAATTTCTATGACAAGTATTTTCCTAGTTTCATCCATCTTATCAGAACTACATCTGTCGTCAGTATCTTCTACTTGCCTAAACTAACAAAACTGTATAAAATCTTTTCGATTCATTTGACTGCCAGGGTACAGTAGAAGTGAAAAGTTTCACACTATCATGCTTGACAATCACTCAGTCTTCATCCGCCTGTCAATATTATATCCTTTTTGCCCTGTTCAGTCTTCATTTTATGATCATTAAGCATCTCGATTCTTCAGGAATCCACACTAGCTGTTTCCAAGTTACTCGTGAAAACAATTGTGTCCACTTTCTTCACTTGACGATTCACACGATATTGTGTGCGTAGTTCATTCAACGAAAGAATACTCGACAACCAGACACGTCATCTGAGTTCAAATTCCCACCAAAAACACTCCGAAGCCTTGCTTAATTGACTTGACGTGTGACTGGTGACTCCACAAACCTTAAAACAAGATATACGCCTTTAAGACTTCAAAAAATATATACTCGAAGCCCTACGTTTCACTTGTAAGCAAATCCAATTTCTCTAGGTATTCATTACCTGAGCTTTTCAAATTCTTACAACTAGTAAATTGTTTGTTCTCTCTTTCCTGTTCTAAGACATTTGAAACATTTGAATTAATAATCTATCTTCCCCAGTCTGTAGCCAAGTGAGTGTCAGAAAAGTTATGAAATTTCTAGTTTGTATGACTGTTGTTAATTATTGTTAAAATACTTCTTATTGATTCTGTTTGTCTAACTAGCAAACTGTCGAAGCTACGCTGATGTATGTATGTCGGTTGATATTTCACACCCGAATCGCGCATACCTAGTTAGTCGACAGAAGGAACAACAACAAAAAAGAGCAGGAATGTTGATATATGTATGAATTGTAGTCAGGCGTTTAAGTCATATTATTATTATTACTAATATTACAAGATTCTAGGTGTCAAGAGGAAAAGAAAGAAAAAGAAAGAGAGAGAGAGGAATAAAGCAAACTCAGACACTAATTTAACCTACATGTGCAGAGAAATGTGCTGTTGTGACATACCTGTCAAAAGCAGATAAATTGCCGCAAGACATTCAGGCGAAGAGAGTAAGCCAAATTTTGTATTGAAAAATAAAAAGATAGAAAGGGAAAGTAGAGAAAGACAGAAATAATAGGGGAATGTCATGTAACACGGGAATCAAAAAGTGTGATCTTATCTCTACAGACAAATAACACATACAAAAAAGACTACACTACACTAATCTGACAGAATAAACACTAGTCTTTGCCTGATATTATTACCTGATGAACAAAGTATTCGCATAATTAAAGGTTTATTAGTAAAATAAATCGCCTGCTATGAAATAACCCAGAAAAACCTGATAAGATGAACCTAATAGAATGTGTATCAGTCCGAGAACTTTGATTTCGATTTGAAGAAAAGGTTCCCTGTGGCACATTTTCATTCCATTTGGTTTTCCGTAATTATTTTCCAGTGGCTCCATGACTTTCGACAAGCTTTCATTGCCATTTCACATGACCACCCGGCAGGTCGCACTTGAATGTTCAACCACGTCGTTTCTCATTGTTATCTCATCCAGCTGTCTGATATATGTGTACTTGACGTCACTAGAATGCATTTTTCTCAAGAATGTCCAATCCATCTTCATTTACGTTTAAATATATTTGTTGAATAACAAGTTGTTGGCTGGTTCGCGACCTGCCAAAAATCCTTCGAGTTAATTCTTTCTATAAGATCATTTGATCTTGAGTAGCTAGACAGAGAAAATGGTCAGTGTTCATGAAAGTTTACGGTAATCTATTGAAAATACTTTCAAGTTTCTATTAATGTGTAATAATATCAATAAATTGTTTGATGGTGACTAGCAGTGGAATCCATCAGGATGCGCATTTCTTCCTATTAGTGAATCGTCATCTACATGTACTTGCAGAGAGTGACGATGTTCCCACCGAGACCGAGCAATTCGGTCCAATCAGTCGACTAGAAAATCTAAAATTGAATTAAACAATTAATATGACCCGTTGCACAAGATGTAGTGGCTCTCGTGTTCTAAGCGGTCTAATGGATAATGATAACACTTATCCTGGACAGTATTTATAAAATGTGTAAAATTTTCACAGGAGTTCAATGCATGATAGTTTTTTGATACAATATCTTCAAGTAAAATATTAATTCACTGACAGTATATCCTTCCTGTGACACAATGGTCTTTGAGTTGAAGCACAAACTATCCCATTATGTGATATATCAGCTTCGTCTCATTCAAGAAATCAATGGTGTCTGTTTGAAAGCAAATTTTAAGATGCCCAGAAGTACATTTTGAGATCCAAGGACATAATGAAAGAACAGTTATTTCATGTACTCAATTTGAAGTGTCCAAGATTGGCGACTTGTCTTTCCCAGATTGTTAAAGCACTAGTTTAGTGGCGTTAAGGAAAACAAGTTTTGCAGCATAATAAGTTCTCTTGATAGCTTTATCGAGTCTTGGTTTGCCTACTTCTTGTCCATCATCTCCTTTGAATGGTTAATTGATATAGACAGATTTCTTCGGAACTGTTTGGATAGTTTTACAGGGGCTCAATTCTTTATTAATGAACTTCTTAGGATATCCATTCCTGGATTAAATACCTCCTGGGCTTTTATTCCACGCTCCATTATACTGTCAGAACAAACTTTCCGTGCTCTATTGAACAGTGTTCTGACTAAGTCCTTTTTATACTGGATTGGAACAAAGCTCTTCAAATGTGTATACTGTCCTGTCCATGAAGACTTTCTAAATATTGATCTTTCCATTACATTATCAGTCATTTTCGCTAGAGAAACATCTAGGAATTTAATTGTATCGTTTTCAGTAATCTGGGAAAGACCAGTCACCAATCCTGGACACTTCAAAGTGCGCATTTCTATTTGAGTGTGTTTGTCGAAGCAAATATATGGGTCGTACAGAACGTTATATCATGTATAGGAACTCACACTGCCACCCATAATTAGGCCATTCCTCAAGTGTAGTAGGAATTCGCGAATCAGTAGCTTTAAAAGCACACAAGAGTTGACAATCCCAATGGAGGACAAATCTTAATCGATTAAAACAAATGGAAAGAGGGAAAATATTTGGAATAGAGAGATGTAAGTTCTTGGTAGCCCAAGTTTTTAAGCTGGCCGCCATGCTCGTTAGGGTCTTACAGTCAGGTAATATGATAAATGATTTAATGAGTGAATAGTAATTAAGAAACACATAGAAACGAAGGAAAATGTGGAATTATGTTAGAGCTCTGAAAAAATACAGGAGTCATAATGAGCTACAAAATCAAACAAACAAAAATCAAGTTAGCAGAAATCAATGACAGGGTTGTTACCATGATAGTAGCAGTGGTTGAATAATTCTTTTTCGCATGCATAGCTCCAGTTTCTCTATCTAAATCTCGAAAGCTCCAGAAATGCAAAATCAATACGATTTCGTCTCCTTTATTTATTTGTTTGTTTGTTTTTCTACCTCCTTACAACTGTTGTATTCCATATTTTCTTTCGTTTCAATGTGCATCATGATCACAACTCACTCATTCAGTTATTCATTATATCAATTAACTGTAATACACCTATATAAGTCCTCATATACATTGTCTAATATCAACAAGTGTGATAATGACAACCCATCACTTTTGTTTCTATCCTCTTCCATGAAAAGAAAGTGTATAAATGAAATACTACAGGTAAAGAAAATGAATTCACTGAAAACAGACTCTTCAAAGATGCAAGAATAGAGCTTAGACACTTTGGTAGAGTCTAATTTCATCACATGTTTTTGTTGTTTCCGTAAAGTGATTATTCATGAAAACTTTCCTACATTACCAGTCATCATCACAAGTTAGTATAAGTTAGAGAATCACTGAAAAACCACGAAATACTGAACGGCCGTTTCGTTCATGTTTATGCCTCTTCAGCACTACACACACTTTCAGCGTTCCAATCCATGGAAACCCTTATGATGTTCTACGAACTTCAACTTCTACCAGTTCGTGATATGTCTGCAAAAACCGACTAAGTTAATGTTATTTTGGATTACTAATCTATTGTTGCTTAACATACTTGATTTGGTTGTTTTTTTCTTTGATTGGTTGGAGGATTTCATCATGAGCTGACTTCAGTTACAGAAACCTTTGAAAACAACCTGGAAATATTACCAGACAGTTGTTCTCTCTGTCCTAGTTTGAGAATATTCAGCGGTACACACCAACCAACACGGATCGAACCAGCGACATTCTGGTTACAAGGCTAGTGAGCTCACAGACCATTAAACAGTCACTGGGACCTGATCCATTAGCTAGCCCATGAATTCTAACTTCTGCCAATTCACGACATAGCGTAATCACTTCACAATGTCTTGTTCTTCGATGACTTACTGCCTCACATTTAACTTGCCGTAGCCTACTTAGGAATCGACTTGTTACCAGGGAATAGTCTAATGAACTTAGAATATGCAGACGACATAGTCCTGTTAGGAGAGGATGCTGCCAAAATGCAGAGTTTTCTGAACACGTTGAGCAGCAATCTTCGTATGTTTGGCATGGGATTCGCCCCTGTAAAGTGCAAGATGCTGCTACAGGACTGCACTACGTCAACTCCTAGCTTAGTGATAGGGAGTGAAGTGATAGAACATGTTGACCACTTCACCTATTTGGGAAGTTGTATCATCACCAACGGACTGATTGGCGACGAAATCTCAGCACGGATCCAAAATGCTCGAGCTGCTTTCGCTAACTTACACCATCTCTGGCGTAGGCGTGACATCCGACCATCAACCAAGGGACGTGTATACTGCTCAGCAGTTCGCTCCGTCCTTCTCTATGGCTCTGAAACATGGCCAATACGAGTTTAAGACATGAAAAGGTTGACTGTTTTTGATCATAGATGTCTACGATCTCTTTCCCACGTTAGGTGGTATAATAAGGTAAGTAATGTTGACGTTAGGCGTAGAGTGTTGGGCAAAGAAGGAAAATCAATCGAAGAGGTTATAAAGTTACATAGATTGAGATGGCTAGGTGACGTGCTGCGCATGCCTAACCATCGCCTCCCCCTGACGGACGGGCATTACTAGCTGGTATAGGTGTTGTGGGTTGGAAAAGAGTAAGTGGTGGCCAAACAAAAACATGCCATCAATCCATGAAATCCTTGGCAGTTAAACTGAGTCAGGTAGGGAGGGAGATGCAGACTTCCGGGTTGGGGCCCACCCTCGAGACTCTAAGAATCAATGGCTGGAGACAATAGGCGACATGGCTCAAAATCGTTGTCAATGGATTACGCAAATGTATTCAGTCCCTGTAATCTTTCATATTCCTTTCTACCATTACTCATTCTGTTTCACTCTTATACTTGTCAAAACTCTATTGATTCTCTTCACTCATTTTCTTGTCTACCTTTGTGTGGTATTTGGAACGTGGCAACTCGAACTGTTGCACTTCGGTGCCAAGTTCTATGTTGAATCCAGACAGACAGACCCTACTGGTCACAGCTTTCCACTATTGCTATGAAATGACGAACTAAATATGGACAAAGTTCTCGATTTATTTTTGTACGAAAATGTTTCATTTATTCTTTATATGATTAACACTTCTCCCCTGTCTTCTTTTTTATTCATCATCCACTCCACTTGAATTAGACCTACACCTCCCATTTATTTTTATATCAGTTGAAACACACTACACTAACCCGAAAATTCATGAAAAACCTTTTCGTTTTACTGTCCTTTGTCTTATCACATCTATAAAAGTGATGATAGCTAAGTGTGGTTACGTTAACAGTAGTTCTATGGTGTTGAATAATTTATCTACTGTTAGCGTGTAGTATGTATATATGCATAGATATATACAGCGATACGGTTTTAAATGTCAAAATGCCACGTAGGTTATCAGGATAACTGACGCATCAAATAGGCATAATTTATTAAAAATACGGAAAGAAATCTACAAAACTCTGTCTCTCACTATCTCTCTCTCTGGCGCTGCTCACAGTTAAAATATTAGATACTCTCTAGGTATATATATATACGTATACATATTCACAGAGATCATGACATCAAATGTCAAGCAACCGTGACATTTATCTTACCACTGCGAGGGCATAAAACATTTTACAATTTTGTTTAGTTTTCAAAGACGCATAACTCTAACGTATATAGTTATATATATCTTTATTGTGAACTAAAGATTTATTTGTATGAGGAATGAATAGTAATCATGGTTTCTGATTGATATACATATATATATGTTTATAAAAACAAAATCAGGTTTACTTCAGGAAAAGAAGGCAAACTGGAGTGCTTATCATCCTAAATTCATTCACATATTTCATTCCTAAGCGTCTTCCAGCTTCAAGCTTTTCTCAAGCTTACCCTTACCACTTTTCCTGGCATACTACCGACCAGGTAAAGGTGTAGGAATGCGTTCGTTTAAAGCTGAATCACAAACATGTGCGATTCTACCCATGATCTATTAATGCACCTCATAAGAGATTATTATTATTGTTTCCTTTATTACCTAGAGGAACATAGGGCTTCAGCCGTGCGTCTCCATTGCGTTCGGTTCTCTGCTAGAATCTTCACCTGGCCCCAAGTCTGCACACATGCTTTCATTTCCTCTTCACATGACCTCATCCAAGTCACCCTTACACTAACGACCAGCTCGTCGCTTCCCTTTCGGGTTCCGCTCGAGCAATGGCCTGTCTAGTGATGTCACTTGATGATTTGTTTCCTCAGAGTATGACCAGCCAATCCATCGCCATTTCTTCCTGCCTATTTGTTTCACAATCGGTTCCTGCTGAGTTGGTTCGCTCATTGCCAGAGATCTCTAATGCTGATCTTTTCTGGCCGGCCATCTGATCTTGAGTACTGAGGGAAGACAAATGTTAATGAAGGTCTGTAGTTTGTTTGAGATGCTCTTTATGACGCGCTGGCCAAGTCTCTCATCCGTATAGTAGGAAGCACTGACTTCACATTGGAGTTGAAACTGATGCTGAGTAGTGCTGTTGACCTCCTCCACACAGACTTGAGAGTAGTGAAAGCTTGTCTTGGTTTTCCGATTCTTGCTTTGATATCCTCGTCAGTTCCGTTGGCCTGTAGTTGAAACGATGCTTCCCAGGTAGGTAAAAGAGGTTGTTTCTTTCAGGTTCCTTCCATTTATGCTGATTGTTGTCTGTTGTTGTTGTTGTTGCTGGTGGTGGTGTTGTCCAAGAATCTTCATCACCTCTGTTTTCTCTTTGTTCACCTGAAGTCCTTCCTATCTTTGATGCTTCTTCTGCGAACTTGTTGCTTTTTGCTTGCATATCTCCCACTTTGTGGAAAATCAGACATATATCATAGGCGAAGTCCAGATCCTCCAAGTGTTTGCGTGAGTCCATTTTATGTCTCTTTCCTCATTGCCTACTTTTTGTCGCATTATCCCGTCTAATGCAATCAGGAAAATCATTGGCGATAGTTGGCAGCCTTGTCTTACTCCTGTGCTCACTTCGAAGGGTTCCGTAAGTTTCCCGTTGTGGATTACTTGGCATGCAGCATTGTCGTACAGATGTTGGATGAGATGTGTAATTGTCGCTGGCACTCCGTAGTAGCGAAGTAGTTTTCAAAGCACCTCTCGATTAGTTAACTTGATGTCGCTTATCGTTGGTGTTTATGTACTGAAATTCACTTGCAGCAGAATGCTCCAGGAATTGTCTCTGAATAAAGAACTCTTCTGTGTATTCAGTGAGGAACAGGGTTTCTGTTTTATTAAAATAATAACAGAAAAAGGAAAAATTTTCGAATTTTAAATAATCATTTATAGATAAATGCTCTGTGTAATTTCAATTCACTTACTGATTGTAGTCAACTGGATCGTGCAGGAGGGAACTGAAGGTAGGATTACCAAGATAAGAATACGGCGGACCGATAAGAAAACTCTAATAATAATAATCTACTTTATTCCAAAACAGACAGTACTTATTATACTGAACAGAATTCTCAGCACTTGTCACAAAATTGCATCTGATATACTCAAAAAATAAATGAAATTAAAAATTAAAACAAAAATTAACCAGAGGAATTTGTCCACGTTTACAGTATAAAGTCAAAAATAACTCGAAGTACAAAATGAGCATAATAAATATAATAATAATAATAACAGTGAGTTTGTTTCAAACAGTACTGTGGATTCAGTTGGGAAATTTTAGCATGTTATATATTATTGGGTCTAATGTTCTGTCGATATAGCAGCATGGTGAGAGGAAATACAAAATTAACCATTATAACACAGCTTAAATGATGTTTACACTTATGAGAAAATAAACAAATAAAAAACAAAAACTTGAGAGGATTATAAATATAAGAAGTACAATAACAATAAAGGTTGGTGTTGTAAGGGTGGAGAAAATGGTTTATTTACTAGTACAAAGAAAGTTAGTTAGTTCATGCCTAACACCATTTTCATCGCATAAAATACGTGCTGCCAAATATGGTATCTTGGAATTTTTATACTTAGATGTGCGTGCATAAAGTTTTCTGAAAGGACTTCTTGTCTTACCTGAGGAGACACAAGTTTGGATCTGTAGGTGCTGCGGTGGATGCTCGCAGTCTGACAAAATTCCTCCAGCAAATTTGTTGCATGACATCAAGTGCCTATCAGTGACAATGTCAACGATATGGCCCGATGGGATACCACCACTTGCCCTACTGACAGTCAGTCTTCAGAGTTCTACGAATTATGACATAGTCAGTTTTGAGCAATCCAGGAAAGAATAAGCAAGGGTGAACAGTAAAGAAGAATAGGTAAGACGCACGAGTTGATAAACTGTAAGAGGAGTGGTCTGGTTATGCCTGAGTGCCTTAACTTCTTAATGTAAAGTGTCAGACGAAATATTCTTTTAGAAATCGCTAAGACATGGGAAGACTAAGATAGGGACTTGAACTCTATGCATGATTTACATGTCACATAAATTCGAGAATTAGTTAGAAAGACTTTAAAAAGATTCAGAAAGTTATATTTGCATAATTATCGCATTCATCTGCAAGAGTGTTCTTTAATGCTACAGCATTAGGCACACAGGACCTTCACACTGTAAGGCAAGCTATTTAACCATTCAGCAAATCTTCTCTGTATCGTTCCAATATCAGTAAGTGCACCACGTAAGCGAGTACAAGTTGAAGAGAAGCCTTTAAATAAAATGTACACAATTTATACTGACAACATTTGCTCCTTTCAATCAGATAAAAGCTTTATCTTGACTTCTGATGTGAAAATACTTCAAAAATGTTTTAAATAATGTTCAGTATTATAACAAAGGTTTTTGTGTTTCCCAATAAATGAAAAACAAAACGATATTGTTTTTACTGACGTTTTGCTATTTAATGCTAATAGCCTTCTCAAAGTATTACCTAGAAAAAAAAGTTCACTATTGCCTAATATCCATCTACTTAGCACTAAATAATGTCTCGACAGGGGTTTAACGAATACGGATTATTCTCAGTGTTCATATGTTGAATGAAATTAAGACTAAAACACCACTAAAATTTGTTAACACCTTCTAGAGTCAGGTCATTCAGGCCCCCACACGTGATTCATCCTTCAAAGTTATCTACAGGACCAAATACAATCACTCCAAAAGCCTACGTGTCCTCCACTCATACATAGCCGAAGCTCAAGCTATACATGGACAAAACCCTAAATCATGTATTCAAAAATGTTTTGTTAAGCCCCTTTCTTTAACTTGGTCATAGTAATGTTCTTTTATTTCATTTTATTTTATTCTATTTTACCACTTGAATTCATTTCACGTCTTCACTTCACCATCTCCGTCTTTAATGTTGTCATCATCGTACTCTGAATTTTTTAGGCAACATTTTACCTACCATTTTTAAAATCTTTATACCAGTTCACTTATTTAATAATCTTTAAAAGTTTTGTAATTCATCCAGTCCAACTCCATCCCCCTTATTACATCATTTTAATTGTCTTTATTCTTATCTTATGTGCAATATTGACCACTGAGCAGTTTCTAGTGCCACTTAGTGCCTTTTTCCATAATATAAATACGACTGTTCAGCTTGAAAATGAGAAGTCGTGACCAGTAGGGTGCAGCAGGTTGGGTTTGAGGACAAATACTCACCGAAGACATTGGCTAGGGGTCGCGCTATGTCGTGAATTGGCAGAAGTTAGAATTCATGCACTGGCCATTGGATCAGGTCCCAGTGGTTTAATAGTATACGAGCTCGTCTTGTAACCAGAAGGTTCTGGGTTCGAATCCCGGTGGGTGCCTACTGCTGAAGAGTCCCAAACTAGGACGGAGGAAACAGCTGTCCAGTACTCCCTGCAGGTTTCCAATGGTTCTCTAACTAATGTCAGCTCATGATGAAAATCCTGTAAGAAAATGAAGTCATTGGAAAGAAACAGTATTTCCTCGCTGAACAAAAGCACTATGGTTTCCCTTATAAAGACTTTCCCGAAGTGAATCCATTTTTTAGAGGAAGAAGAAGAAGTTAAAAAAAATAGCGCGCAAAAAACAAGTGCGCCTATTGTTTGCCTGTACATGACAATTTTGACAGTGAGTAGAAATTCTGGCTTACAATAATAATATTTGTTAAAAGTGATGTATGTATGAAGGAATAAGATATCGATTCGTAAAAAATAACATGTTAACAGCCAAAGGCAAAATAGATAGATATATGACATTAAAGAATGAGAAATTTATGTTTGAAATGAAACGCAATCAGAGAAGTTAGATAAAATTCTATCAGAACATCTTTCATTGTTTTTTTGTAAATCATATATTTGATTGGAGGATTTCATTATAAGCTGGCTGATATCAGTTAGAGAACCTTCAACCAACTAACCAAACAAAATGCCTACAAAACTAATACTTGAAAATCGATCTAATGCTCACTAGCGCCTGGCCATATTCAGGATGTCACCTATACCTGTGGTGCTAGTGGGAAGCCGTAACTAGTAGGGTACAGTAGGTTGAAGGTGGGGCAGTCACTCATCGAAGAAGACATTGCGAATTGGTCGCGCTATGTTATGAATTGGCAGAAGTTAGAATTCATGCGCCGATCATTTGATTGGTGGGTCCCAATGACGGCTTTGTAACCAGAATGTTCTGTGTTTGAACCCCGGTGGGTGGGCGCTAACTGCTGAAGAGTCCCAAAATAGGCTGACGAAATAACTGTATGACAGCACTCCCTGCCTGGTGCTTTTCCAAAGGTTCTCTAACTGATCTCAGCTCATGACAAAATCCTCCAACCAATTTCTTAGTTTCTTCATTGCCCAACATATACAGAGTTAAATTCTCTATTCTCAAGTTATATAGTTTGAGGTAGAATCTGACAGTGATTTCATCTATAGACACATTCGAAAAGCTATAGTACATTTCCTAACGATTGGTATTTGTATTTGAAAGTGATTCACGTTAACCAGTACAACTCGCTAGTTGATTACAGCGCCAATGAGCTTGGCTTCGAACGCGTTAATCAGCCATCTATTGTTCAAATTACATCAATCTGATTAGCGAGGAGTATTTTCTTTTATTAGACTGATTTCAAAATACTCATATCAATCATGAGTATATTCTAACAGATTTTTTTTATTCCTTCACGTTCCAAGTGGAACATAGAGCTTCAAGCTGGAGGCTTGAAGTTTCTGTAGCAGAGTTTATTTTTACGGGATGGGGTTGCTGGCCTCATTCCAACCAACCCTTCCCTTTTTATCAGTCTTATTACTGGCTTAGAGAGGTAAAGGAGTGCGTCAGCCGGGGATTGAACCCCGGACCATGTGCATAGTCGGCGAGCGTCCTAACCGCTTTGCCAGCAACGCACAGATAGCTGGAGGCATTCGGCCACAAGAAGCCTCATTTGACCTAAGCTTCGTGCTTGTTGCCATTCACCAGTCAAAAAGGCATATCTGCTACCTTGAAGGAACTCATGTCCCCAGTGACATTCAAACGCATGTCAAGCAGCACTGTAATCAGAGGCATCACCTTCAATATATTCGGACTCTAGATTGACCTCCTATAGGACTGCATTAGATACTTTGAACACTAGTTAGTTAGTAAGTAACCGAACAAAGGATTAAACACATGACGCCAGTTGCCTAGTATCCAGTGTTCAGTCATAGTATATTCTATCAGAAACTTTCTGGTAAAACAGTAGATTTCTTTTCCATGACGTCACAACGACATAGTCAATAAATCAAGGCGACAACGGTTATTTTTAATTCAGTATATGGGATAAATATTCTTCCACGAAATTGTTATCTTTCTATTAGTTAGTTTATAAGGATTAAATTTGTTTTTACGAGTTGATCACAGACTGACATCAGTTAAAGAAGCATCGAAAACCAGGAAGTAATAGGCAGCTGTTCTGTCAGCCTAGTTTGGGAACCATTGGCAGTACGCACCCACCGCCAGGCTTCGAAACCAGGACCTTCAGGTTACAAATCAAGCTCGTATAACATTCAACCACTGGGACCCGACTCCTCAATGGCCAGCCCATGAATTCTAACTTCTATGAATTCGTGATTTAGCGTGAACCCAACCAATGTCATCGGTGGGACATCCAGTGGGTGCATACTGCCGATGATTCACGAACTAGGCTGATGAAACAGCTGTCCAGTACTCTGGTGCTGGTTTTCAATGGTTCTCTAACTGATATCAATCCGTGACCAACTAGCAGAGATTATTATCTCTTTTACTGGATGTTGACTAGTAAGTGAATACAGGATACACATTTAGCATTATTTGAGACTCGTCATCTGGACGAACCCACATTCTGCAGTGAGTGTATGGTGGTGTTCCCACTTAGCTTTCAAACTGCAAACAGTTAGATTGAGGCCGAACATCTCGACTGAAACAAAACAAAACAATAACTCATGTCTGTCATAGAAATGGGGGCTCTCATAGATCATGCGGTCTAGTATATAAATCGCTTTGGTGTTTAAAACGACAGGTGGTTGGGTCCGAGTCTCGATAGGACCACCATCACTCACTAAATAATGCAGGTAAATCCGTCTGACGAGTCCCAAGGGGGACGAAATAAGCATTTTGAATTCTTTCACCGTAATTTACCATCCACCAAATATGTTCAAGTTAATCCTACAAACCAAAACTTGAATAATAATGAGATGCTCACTGGCCACTGGCCCTATTCAGGTAGGTAGTTACCTGGGGTTCCAGTGGAAAGTCGTGACCAGTAGGGTGCAGCAGGTCGGGTGTTAGGACAAATACTCGCTAAAGACATTGGCTAGTGGTTGCGCTATACCGTGTTTTGGAAGAAGTTAGAATTCATGCACTGGTCATTTGATCGGGTCGCAGTAGCTCAATGGTCTACGAGCTCGCTAGCCTTGTAACCAGAGTGTCCTGTGTTTGAACCGCAGTGTGTGGGTGCGTACCGATGAAGAGTACCAAACTAGGACGAAACATCTGTCCAGTACTCCCCGGGTTCTCAATGGTTCTCTAACCAATATCAGCTCATGATGAAATCCTGTAACTAATTAATCCTTAGATATCGTCGAAAAGTCCCCATTGGTTGAACACTTCAGTCGAATCAGTCAGCAGGGAAAATTAAAATTGACTTTAAAACAAATTATTAACCTTCTAAATCAGCTTAATGTGATTTTAAAGGCATAAGTTGATTAATTATAAAATTGTATTGAATAGTATTTATTGATAATTCCTATAAATGATGGGTGTACTCATTGTCAAAACACCCCCCTTTTTTATTCATACCATTATGATTATCAATCAGTCTTGCGCTCAACTGTGTATAACAAACAAATTCTGGCAATATTGAATACCAAACAGTTCAATTATAAACTCATTGTAGAGTGTCCTGTTTGTTTAATTCAACTTTTCGTTTTAGTTTAAATTTGATATTTTTTTAATAAGTAACTTCATCTTTAAGTTATTATTATGATTAGTATGTTGTTTGTTTTTCCCCTCCACCAAATCTGATTTTATCAACCTTTGTTAGAATTAGTTCAGCAGAACGTCAATTTATTAAAAAAAAATGCTCTGATTAATTGACACTGTGAACACTGGTTATTTTTAATTATGATGTGTTTTGTTCGGTTTTCTTTTTTTCAGAGTGACAGGGGTGGGGCAGGTGGGCCGTTGGATCTTATGTTTACTTCCAATCACTAACTTATCACTGACTTATTTTGTTTGTTTGCTTTATTGATTTTATCTGCTCAGCGTATATTTTCTCTCAGTTCAGTGGTTCTTGTATGTATGTTTGTTAGTTTTTTCTAATGGAGCTGATTGACACAATTAGGTCATTTGAATTAACCACAATTTGGCCTTATGTTCAATTCAGTGTTCAATAAATATTAAGGAATATTGTGAAGTTTCGCTTGTTGTGTGTGTGTCTGTGTTTGTTTAAGACACGAGGTTACGATAACACTAAACATAAACGACTCAAACGAAGGACAGAATTAAATGCATGTGATGACCTTGGTCAACCAATCAGATGAGGCCAAAGTAAATGCGCGTAATTTAAAAAAAGCATTTATAGAAATCAAATTTTAAACAGCTATACGACGTAACCTCCTAAATTTTTATTGGAGTCTTCAGTGATAACTCAAACCTGTTTCTGTACATAACGTCATCTAGATAACTATGTTTATCTACTCTACAGCACCCATGATCCTAGAGGAAGAAAGACAAATCTTTTTGGGGTGAAATTAAACTTTAAATACCAGTAAGTATCAATGGGAAAGTAACCTTGAATGCACCAGCCACATAGAAAAGACAATTTTCTACTACAAAGCAGGTATGTTTATGAAAATGTTGAGCTAAAGGCATGAAACTGTTACATGGGATACCTTTCTGTATTAATATTATTGTATTATTGTATCCTTAAATTCCTAGAGGAACATTGGGCTTCAACCGTGCGTCTCCACTGCGTTCGGTCTTCTGCTAGAGTCTTCACCTGGCTCCAAGTCTGCCCACACGCTTTCATCTCCTCTTCACATGACCTCCTCAAAGTCACCCTCGCACTGACGACCAACTCGCCGCTTCCCTTTCGGGTTCTACTCGAGCAATGGCTTGTCTAGTGATGTCACTTGATGGTTTGTTTCCTCAGAGTATGGTCAGCAATCCATCTCCATTTCTTCCCGCATATTTGTTTTACAATCGAATCCTGGTTGGTTTGGTCATTGCCAGAGATCCCTCACTATTGCCGATCTTTTCTGGCCGGCCATCTGATCTTGAATAGTATTGAGCGAAAACAACTGTTAATGAAGGTGTGTAGTTTGTTTGAGATGCTCTTTATGACGCGCAGTGCAAGTCTCTGATCCGTATAGTAGCACTGACTTCACATTGGAGTTGAAAATCCGTATCTTATTTTTGAGGCTGAGTGCTGTTGACCTCCACACAGACTTGAGAGTAGTGAAATCTAATCTCTCTTTTACGATCCTTGCTTTGATATCCTTGTCAGTTCTGTCCTCCTGTAGTTGAAACGATACTTCCCAGGTAGTTAAAAGAGTTTGTTTCTTTCAGGTTCCTCCGATTTATGCTGATTGTTGTCTGTTGTTGTTGTTGCTGCTGGTGGTGTTGTTTAGGAATCTTCATCACCTCTGTTTTCTCTATGTTCACCTGAAGTCCTATCTTCTCTTGATGCTTCTTCTGCCAACTTGTTGCTTTTCGCTTGCATATCATCCAGTTTGTGGGAAATCAGAGAAATATCATCGGTGAAGTCCAGATCCTCCAGGTTTTTCGTTAAGGTCCATTTTATGTCTGTTTCCTCATCACCCGCTGTTTGTCGCATTATCCAATCTACTGCAATCAGGAAAATCATTGGCGATAGTAGGCAGCCAGCTTGTCTTACTCCTATCCTCACTTCGAAGGATTCCGTAAGTTACCCGTTTCTGTGACGTGTGACAAATGTTCTACTCAGTTTTGTATTACAGTGTCAATGAAATAATGATACCACATTTCGATACACGTATTCAGCTAGGTCTTTTAAACCTAATGCGAAAATATCCTTAATCTAACCCTAATCTAACTCACATGAACCCTAATATTTCTCTTACCCCAACCTGCCTAAATCGTGGCCTAATCTTTCTTAAACCTACTGAAAACTCACAAGATTTCCTGTTTAGTATCAAAACACTTCCTTTAGTTTATCTTACTCATGATTTTAACATTATTTACCCTGTTCCAGTAATATGCTCACTGAGCACTCCAAGGACATTGGTGCGATCGCACCATGTTGATACTTATTGGTGCTTAAAATTTCACTTGCCTCATTTCGGACTGATTTTCTGTAAGGACAGACTAGACTTATGCGCATGTATCCATGAAAAGCGGCTGAATACCTCTGTGAATACATTACTTCTATACATCTTCAAGCTTCTTATAAGTTTATTATCCCCACACTACTCAAATACTTACTACCTTTTGATAAAATTTGCAAAGTACTGAACCCATTTATATTATTAGTACTGGCTCATCTGATCGTTTGATCAAGGTTATTACGTAGGTTCATTTCGGCCCTCCGTTTGGGATCGCTTATGTTTACAGTTACCGAAGTTACTGCCTTCCTCCCCCGTCCCTAAATAAATGTAAACTCAGTGTGTTCTTTTATATGTATGACTCACAGATTTGACATACACGACATCAGAAACATTTCCAATAGACTACTGCTAACTTCGATCATTACTGAAGATTAGGTGGTCGGCCGAAAAGGAGAAGCAGTGGCGCAGGCCATCAGCAAACTAACCAAGAACCTGCTTCAAACACTTCATACATGTCATAAGAAAAAGGCACAAACAGCGAAGAAAATTTTCTTTTCGCCAATTCATTTTCATAAGCTGATGTGCAATCGTAATTATATTTAACAAAGAAATCTTTAGACCAATCAGATACTGGTAAACTTTTTCCTGGAAGAGTGTATTACATAATGTAAGGTGTAAGAAGGGATGATTAATTGTAAGTCAGAAAGTAGACAAAATTTGGCATGACGTAATAAGTGTGAGATAATGAATAATCAGTAAGCTCGTGTAAAATGGACAGGAACTAGTGGAAAGGCTATAAAGTGTTCTTTGTATAAAATATGTATGAAAAAGCAATGTTATTGATAAACAGTAATAGAGTGGTAATAAAATATGGATGATGGAAATAACAATGATAATAAAAGTATTAATAATAATGACAATAATAATAGTGAACTTACATAATAAAGGAAAGAAGCGCAATTGTGGTAAGAACTTTACTCTGGCCATGGTAGGGCGATAGAATGTATGTATCGCTTTTGAATGCAGAGATCCAGTTTCAGATCTGTACAGATGGCCTATCCGAAGTCCCTTTGTACGATATTGAGGGACTCTGCGTAACACTGTGAAGCATTCATGTGGGGGTGCTCGATGTCCGAAGATGACAAGGTGTTCGAAGATCGAGCTGTTGCTATTCTTCTTTTCTCCTCTGGATAACCAAGCAGGAAAGTGCTCCAGAATACGTTTGTGGACTTGACGTTGCGTACGGCCCGTACACTTTGCTCTACATGAGCAAGTAAATTGATAAATACACATTGAAGTGGTCAAAGCCTTATCTTATTCTTAACATTAGACTAGATTAACTGTCTGCTGGAGAATGTGATAGGTAAAGTGGCTGTTGGAAATGTCTCCTTCAGACAATTAGGAGGGTGGTTTCTGAGAATTTCCGCTGCGATATCACCTTTGAATTCGAGGTTCATGAAGAGAGTTTTCTTAGGAACCGTTGCGATGTTTGGTGAGGGAGGCTTCTCTTTCATGTTTCTGTCTATGAATCTTGGTGGATACCCGTTCTCTAATGGGGTTTCACGTAATAAATTTAATTCTCTCTCTATCATTTCTTCTGAGCAGACTTTTTGAATCCTTGAACTTAATGTACACACCAGGTTTTGCTTTCGTATCACTGGTACAAGCTCTGGAAGTTGATAAGCTGTCCGGTTCATGTCGGCTTGTAATATACCGATCTTCGGATTGTACAGTCGTGTCTTATTGTAAGTAGTACATCTAGGAATGGAAATGCCCTGTTCGATTCTCTTTCTAAGGTGAAACTTATTGAGAGAGAGAATCTAAATCACAATTTTCATTACAGATTATAAACGTATCATCTACGTATCTCTTGTATAAAAACAGTTGATTTATCAAGGGATTGAGGATGTTGTTTTCAAGACTCGCCATGAAGCAGTCAGCTAAGAGTGGACCGAGGGGAGACGCCATGGCTACCCCATCTTTCTTTACATAGAACTTTTCATTGAATTTGAACTGGATATTGAACGTACATCTGAGAAGAAGTTCTTTCAGGTAGTTTATTGGTAGAGGAACTTCTAGTTTGTTGGTTTCGATGTAATAACAAATGAAGCATATTGTTTCAGTTAGGAGGATACTTGTGAATAGAGAGGCGACATCTAGTGAGATCATTTGTCTTTCAGACACGTTGACATCCTTCACTGAGGCTATATTTTTTCATATGTCTTTTAACTGGTTCAAGGATATCAGCTAGCCACTTCGCGATTTGATGATATGGTGAGTAAACCATGTCTATGATCGGTCGAAATGGGACATTCTCTTTATGCACTTTCGGCAGGCCATACAGTCTTGGAATAGTTGAACTGCATGGTTTTATTTGCTCATACACCTCCGGTGTTATGATTAAATCTTCTTTCATTCTCTTCAGCAATGTTGTAAGTAGGTTTTCAGTTCTTTCAGATGTGTCTTTCTGATTGAATGATTCGAAGAATTCGGTGTTATCTGATAGTATATTTGTCAATTTCTCATTATACTCGGATCTATTTATTACTAAAATAACATTGCCCTTATCAGGACAGACGATGATTATATCTTTATTTTCTTGAAGCTGTTTAAGTTGTCGTCTGTGTTCTTTGGTCAGTAGATAACGATGGCTCGATCGCGTATGAATGTACTTCTAACAGCTGTCAAGAATTGAAGCTTTGAATTGATCCGGTTTTTTTTTCAGAATTAGGTGACAAGTCAGATGTCTGTGACATAAAATTCTCAAACTGCACTTTAGTTTGTAATTCGTTGAATTTACTCGATACATGGCAAAATTTTGGGAGAAAAATTCGAGAAATTAAAGACGTATTTCTCCGGATTCTGTGGAAATGACGAAAGAGTTTCAGATGGTTTCAGGCTTTTTGTTAGTCGTGAAGTGGTATCGTTGCAACGTTTTTGTATGACACTAGATACATAATCCTGAAATGTATGTCGTTCATCATTGGATAGTTCATATAAAGTATGGGTTCTTTGTGATATGTTTCGTTCAAGTTCGGGTATGCGTGAGCGGATAGAGTCACTGTGGTTAAGTGTGTGACGTTTTAGTGTCTTTGAATTAGGGTAAATACGATTCCGGTGGAGATTAGTCCAGTAACGCTAATTGTCTATATGTACACAGAAATGTTAAGATACATGTAATGGTTAAATGATTTCTGTCTGGTCAACAAAAGCACTAAATCAATAAACAATGATTAGAAGTTACATTTATATAAGAAGTTAATTGTTGGATGGTGACTAGCAGTGGAATCCACCAAAAAAACGCGCAGTTCGTCCTATTTGGGACTCGTCATCTGGATGTACCTGGATTCCCCAGTTAATGAGTGATGATGTTCCTACTGAGGCTCGAAACCAGTGCCTACAGTTCCAAACGCCAAACTGTTATCTGCTAGACTACTTAAGCCACTTGAGCCATCTCTTGTGCAACAACCGGTCATATTAATTATTTAATTGAATTTTAAATTTTTCCGTCGATTGACTGGACCAGTCCTAGTCACTATTGACTAATTAACTTCGAATCGCTTGCCCAGACATCATCGAAGCATCTGCACAAGAAGCTGGCATGTCAACTTGAGACCGAGCAATTCGGTTCAATCAATCGACGGGAAAATCTAAAATTCAGTTTAATTACACTTATGTAGTTTATACAAAGAGGTCAAAGTTCAAACAAGATAAAAATGTGTAAAATTAATGGTCAGATACATTAAAACTTGAGTTACACAATCACCACAATTGGTGAAAAAGTAGTGGTGATAAGTAGCTAATCATTTGTGTAACAATGTGACGAGTTCAAGTAGAGTCATAGAAGGAAAACAGGAGCAAAGTAAATTAGGTTAAGGCTAAAATGGGGGCGAAGGGTTAAAGTAAATCAATGTGTAATCAAATGCGAGGAAAAGACTAGGCTTTGAGTTACTAAGGTATGGAAATACTGATAAGTGAATCTTTCTAAACACATAAATCAAGTTTTTGACGTTTGTTAGCGACTGCTTTGGCAAATTTGCAAACAGTTGTCCACCTCATAAATCGTATCAACAAGATGTCTATCAGTCACACACACTCTTCAAAGCATTTATTCCCTTGAGATGCAAACTTTTCGGTACATGTTGAGAGAGAATCTAAGATATGCCCTTCTTTCTGTTATCTCAGTGTAACTGCTACTGCAAATACATGTAAACTTGCACACACAATTAAAGGAACAATATAGGAAGGGGATCTATCAATCTTTGATCTCACCGAAGAGTATGTTGTTCGATAAACGGAAACAAACTTGACTATAGCATAGGTTCTACCTATTAAATATAGAAAACATGTATGGGATTTAACCATGAGGTAGAAAACAGGCAAAAAATATCAGAATAAAACTCCAAGTTAATGAAAGAATATTGAGTCAGAATATAAAAGATAAGCAGAAAACAAGTCATGAAAGTTAATGGTTACTTAAAAATACAGTTATAGTCCATGCTAAAAATTAACAATGCAATTCACAGATCCGTTCCACTGCTGGGGTCGAATCCACTAGTAGAAGTTGTTTACGGGTTGTTGAATAGGCTTCGAACAAGGATTAGGTGTTCCTGCAAATTTCAAAGAATAACCGTTTTCGCAGAATAAAATGATGCCATTATTTATTTGGCTTCTCCTCAGCTGCTTATAACGCAGAGACATTATTACGTATATCTACAGGTACCTTTTTGACACGGGTCATCAGGTGGACGTCGCAATATCCTTCAAAATTATCAGTAGGCGCGAAAGAGTTCAGTTCTCCCTAAGTTTACCTAAGCAATCTCCATCAAACGCCTGAAACCTGATTTATGCAGTTATCAGTCTTTCTTTGCCATTTCTGGTAACTGGATGTTTTTTCATCCTCTTTTTCATCCGATTACGTAAGGCTAAAAGTTTGTTATTACTGTTTGAAATAAAGTCATTATTATTAGCCGTGTATGCATACATTGATGTGTTGAAAAATGAACTCTTTGCGGAAGTATGTTGAAATTGTTTCTGTAGATATAGTTAGTAATGTCTTTGAGCTGTAAGTAAGCAGCTGATGAGAAGCCAACAAAATAAACAATGATGTTACCATTTTTCAAGTATTGGTTTGTAGGGATTTGGTTGACTGTTTACAGGATTTCATTATGAGCTGACATTGATAAGAGAACCATTGGAAAACATGGCGGTACTAGACAGCTGTTTCGTCAGCCCACTTTGGGTCTCTTCATCAGTACGCACCCACCGTGGTTCAAACCCAGGAGCTCCTGGTTACACGGCTAGCGAGCTGACAGACCATTAAGCCACTGCGACACGATCAAATGGCCAGTGCATGAATTCTAACTTCTGCCAATTCACGATACAGCGCAACCCTCAGCCAATGTCTTCGGCGAGTATTTGTCCTCACACCCGACCTGCTGCACCCTACTGGTCACGAATTCCCAGGTGACTAGCTACCTGAATAGGTGCAGTCGCCAGTGAGCATCTCATTGATATTCAAGTTTATTCTGCAAACACTGTTGTTGTTCTCGCTTTATTTGACTTCATTAGGGAGAATTATAGGGAATCAGCCGCTCGTCTTCATCCATTTCGTTCGGTTCGCTGCCAACGTATCACCTGGCTCCACGTCTGCACACATGCTTTCATCTCCTCTTCGCATCACCTTCTCCATGTCATCGTCACTATGATGACCAACTGACTCGCCGCCTCCCGTTCAACTTCCACTCGAACGATGGCTTGTCGTGTGATGTCACTTAGTGCGATTTTTCTCAGAGTATGGCCACAATCCACCTCCATTTCTTCCTGTAGATTTATTGCGCAGTCGGATCATGGTTCGTTCGCTCCAAAAGATCCCTGTTGCTGATCTTTTCTTGCCAGCCATCTGATTTTGAGTACTTAGTGAAGACAGCCGAAGGTCTGTAGTTTGCTTGAAGTGCTCTTCATAACGCGCCAAGTCTCTAATCCATATAGTAAGTCGCACTGAATTCTCATTGGAGTTGAAAACCCGGATCTTATTTTTCATGCTGAGAAGTGCTGAGTGTTGATCTCCACACAGACTTGAGAGTAATGAAAGCTTGCCTTGCTTTCACGATCCTCGCTGCTATCATAACCTCGTCAGCATTAAGGAGACTAAATGCATAAAATTTCAAAAATTCTAACAGGCGTATTAGCGGAGCAAAAGAACAGTGCGAACCAGTGAAAAGATGAACTGATAGACAGCACGATCATATTTTCATTCGAATGTCAAAGTTATACAATATATACATATATACTTGACAAATAAGTCAATCAATCAAAATTATGTTCAATGTGTGGATTTCTGACATTTGAAACATAAAAGCTGTACAAATTTATTATTTTCTAACTCCACGTTTCTTTCTAATCAATATATTATCATAATTATTGTTCCCTTGGTTTCCTAGTGGAACACAGGACTTCAACTGCACGTCTCCACTTGCTTCTGTCCTCTACTGTACTTTTTACCTGCATCCATCTTAGTCCATACTGTTCCAACTCTTCTTCACACGATCTACTTCATGTCGCCCTTGGACGTCCCACTCGCCGCTTCCCTTTCGGGTTCCACTCGAGTAATGACCTGATGCGCGATATCACCCAACGGCCTCCTCAGCAAGTGTCCAATCCATCTCTACTCTCTCCTGCATATTTGTTGACAGATTGGTTCTTGTTTTGTTTGTTCCCATAGTTTCTTGTTGGTGATTCTTTCCGGCCATCTAATCTTCAGTATAGAGCGAAGACAGTTGTTGATAAACGTCTGCAACAGGCTGTTGGAAATATTCTTTGTGACCCGCCAAGTTTCTGATCCATCCGTATAGAAGAACTGACTGACTTGATGTTTGCATTGAAAATCATAATCACTTTGTTGTTGATGCTGAATGACGAAGATTTCCAGATTGGTTTCAGGTTGATGAATGTGTTTCTCGCCTTCCGGATTCTCGATTTGACATCTTCGTCCGTCCCACCTGCCTGTAGTTGAGACAATGCTCCCTAGATAAGCGAATGAAGTAACCTCTTTCAAATCTCTCCTGTTGATGGTGATTGGCACTGGATGTTGCTGCTACTGTTGTTGTTGTTGGTTGGTTATTTTCATAACCTCGATCTTGTCTATGTTCACCTCAAGTCCTGTCTTCTCCAGCTGCTTTTTCGACCAGTTTGTCGGTTTTTGCTTGTAAGTCTTGAATTTTGTGTGACATCAAACATAAATCATCCACGCGCGAAATCCAGGTCTCCTAGGTTCTTCACGTCGGTCCAGGATATCCCTGTCTTTTCGTTTCCCACTCAGTGTCTGAAGCATAATCTTGTCCACCACAACCAGGAATATCATTGGTGATAATAAGCACCCTTGTCTAACTCCTGTAAAAGCTATAAAAGCTACTGGTCAAACCTAAAGCAATCTGGAGGTGATTGTCAAGGCACCAGAAGGATGAGACCTCCCTACCGAAGCTCTTTGTTCCACTCAGAACTCAAGGAAGAAAAAGAGTGATATGTATTCTGTTTGATGGTTTAAATTTTCTACCATGTTATAATTAAAAATATTTCGAAGTGTGTACTGTATTTTCGCATTTCGTTAACACATTATAACACGCATAAATCATTCATATATACCTATACGTTGCTTGTTTTTTTTTCAACTAGCTGTCATGTTAACACTAATACACTGTGATATCAAACCCTAACGGTTGTTTTAGTTAGTTGTTGCAGTTGTCGTAAATTTAACAAAACACATGTAGCATACGATATCTACAAAACACCACACAGGTTTGTAAGAAAATGTCTGCCAATGTAAAAAAACGTTTTAAAAGAATTCGCTACATAAAAAGAATGACTGGCCTACATTTAAATAAATCAGTGAGTTAATTAGGCTTCTTGAATTGAATCAGAAAGCTAAGGTATACAGAAAATCTAAATGTATATACATATATATATATCTGCATATAAGACAAATTTCGTTTTTACGGAAATTAGCTTCCTAATCCAGAAAACGCATTTTTACATATGTTCAAATTTTTGACAGAAGCAAAAGAATAACTTCGCAATAATTTTACACCAAATTTAAAAAAACTAGGCGTAACAATTTCAACAAATTTTTTTCTGGCCAATTCAGGACATTCAGTGCTATTTTCGGAAAATCTCTCAAAATAATAAACAAGATTCGATCAGACCTATCGAAGGGAGTGAAATTAAGGCATCTGGGCATAGTAAAGGCACTAGCTATCCAAAAGCTCAAACCCACGCTATGTATCCAAAAGAAATACGTCCAAACCTTGTCTCTGCCATGGCCATCTTAAACAGGTAATTCTTCTGATAGTGACTATCCCATTGACTTTTTTATCCCGACTTCCTGTTTATTCATGTTGTTTTAAGTTTTTCTTAATTATTTTACATATTAAATCCCTAACTACACAAACAATTATTCGTCACATTAGTTATGATCCCATTAGATTTTTCATCTAAACATCAGTTTTTGTTATTTCTACATTTCTAATCCCCAATTGCACAATATATTTGACTCTTGACCCTAACTTATTCTGGAACTTTCCCAACCATCTGTTATAAATACACACGAATGTACAGCCTAGTTGATAGTTACTTCGTCTCTAAGTCTCTAATCCATATAGTAAGTAGCACTAACTTCACATTAGAGTTGAAAATCCGGATGTTATTTTTGATGCTGAGTAATGCTGTTGACCTCCATACAGACTTGAGAGTAGTGAAAGCTTGTCTTGCTTTCCCAATTCTTGCTTTGATATCCTCGTCATCCACCTGTAGTTAAACGATGCTTCGCAGGTAGGTAAAAGAGGTTGTTTCTTTCAGGTTCCTTCCATTTATGCTGATTGTTATCTGCTGTTCTTGCTTTTGCTGTTGGTGGTGTTGACCAGGAATCTTCATCACCTCTGTTTTCTCTATTTTAACCTGAAGTCCTATCTGTGACGCTTCTTCTGCCATCTTTTTGGCTAACCCATAGTTACACCATTTTGCTGTCTGCAAATACTACCATTGAATATGAACTGAACGTTCAAAGTGCATCTAAGTAGAAGTGCTTTTAAATTGGGTAAAGGTATTCCGATATTCAAGTCGTTGTCATCCTGTTTATTCTCGTTATTATCACATTTTGTAATCCCCATTTGTTATCTTGTTAATTTAACCCTTTACAGGGAATAGTCTTGGAAGTTTCTCACACCATTACTATGTATGCATACACGAATGAACAACCTAGTTGGTGACTTTGTCAAAAAGAAAATTTTCTTTTCTACAATCATCTCTTTCATTTCTCCTACTTATTAAAGCAATAATAAATCCTTTAGAAGTTTATATAAAAATAACTGTGGTACAATGCTGAAAGCATAAAATTTAAGATCACACATTGAACATCGAACATTGATATGCCCCTTGTTTAAATGTTGCGATAATCTGTTGGTACCTCAATAGGAAATTCAAATCACACGGAATACTTTTAAGAAAATCAAATTTGTCTACAGATATTTAACCCAAATAAACAGAAGGTTGAAAATAAGTGGGTAGATATGTAGAAAATGACATTTACAAGTAAGGTATTGTCATAAGTTGGCGATTGAAATGTCAAAGGTTTCTCTGACAAATAAATGTACAGGTAAATTGAGTTAGATAAAAAATAATTCTACTGTATGTCTTAAGAAAAGGCTTTTATATATACATATATGACCACAATTCAAAGGTGTTATGCGAAGTGAAATCATAACCAAAAAGATGAGAATATTCAGCTCTAGTAGGCTGCAGCTTATATTTGTGCAATCTCGAAACTGAAGGATGAAATACACATACCAGATACCTCTTATTGTATCTTTCAGTCGAATCGCTCCTGTGGAGTCAATTATATTGGACATTATTCTAGAAACTTAGTTTATTGTGCTTGATAAGATCTATCAATGTGGTTAAATGAAAGTGATGTTAAAACCATCAACAGTTCTTATTCACAATTAGTAAATTTTGTTATTACAATACATAACAATTTACCAATCAAGAAGCGTTATGTTTGTTAACAATAATTAGTCAGTGTCAACATGTCAATGTGGAAGCAGATCAAAAGCTGAAGACATGTTAATAAAATTCAACTCATGCCACCCGAATCTCAATTTCACCTTAGAACACGAAGAATATGATACTATTAAATTCCTAGAAGTTTTCCTAGTGAAGAGGATTGATGGCACAACCGAAAGATCTGTATTTAAGAAGCTTTCATGGACAGGACAGTGCATACATTTCAAGAGCTTTGTTCCAATCCAGTATAAAAAGAACTAAGTCAGAACGGAAAATTTGTTCTGACAGTAAAAGCTCAGAAGGATATTTTACCTAAGAATGGATATCCTAAGAAGTTCATTAATAAAGAAATGAGTCCCCATAAAACTATCCAAACAGTCCCGAAGAAATCTGTCTATATCAATCTGCCATTCAAAGGAGATGATGTACAAGAAATAGTCAAACTAAGACTCGATAAAGCTATCAAGAGAACTTATTAGGATGCAAAATTTTATTATCCTTAACACCACCTACTGATTGCTTCAACAATCTGGGAAAGATCAGTCGCCAATCCTGGAAACTTCAATCTGTCGCGTATATCAATTTCAGTGTGTCTGTGGAAGCAAAAACATAGGTCTTATAGAAACGCGATATGTCTACTCGCATGATGAAGCATTTGCCAAAATGGTTGAGAACAGGTGAATCCAAAGTGCCAAAATCCTCAATAACAAAACATCTTGTGGACTACGTAGATGATATCGACGCGGTCAAGTCATACACTGTTGTCAGTCAGCAGACAAAGAAACAGGAAGATGATTGCAATTGCAGAGGCTTGTGCAACTCGAGTTTATAAACCAGGTGTCTCTGTGTACAAGAGGAGATGGTCGTCACTCTAAATCTACCATGGTAATACGTTTCACTTATAATTCTACCTCTTATTATTATTATTATTTTTATTATTATTCCCATTATTATTCTTGATTCATTTAAAACTATCGTTTATCAGCAGCAATACCTTAACTCACCTCAACATTATTATTATTGTTATTATTGTTATAACTATTACTATTGATATTACTCTGTTGGCAATTCTTGATTCATTCTCTAGTGACTAATTGTTTATCTGAGTGATTCAATTGAAGCGCAATGCAATTTGTCTTAATTTCAATGTCTAATACTCCTTCTCCCCTTATCCATTTGAACTTCAGCTGGGAAACATTCGCACCTGTCTTCCCGCATGATTAGTCCAATGAAGTTTATTTGCTTATCAGTCTTGCATTTCCCAGTGTAATTTCAGAAGTATATATATCCGTGCATGTTGAGTATTCAGCTGACCAGTTCTGCTGAAATTCGATGAATTCATTAAATCCTGCTTTATCAACCTTTGTTGCTTGTTTTAAATTCGCATCGGGAAATAAATGTTTTCAATGGGGTGATAATTGACGAAGAAAATTAATACACACAATTAAACGGCAGAAATTGTTTCAACACATGGATTGCGTAATGCATCATTTTTGAAAAAGTGGAGAGTAATTAAGGAATAAGCGTGTGCACAGGTTGATTACGTAACAGACTGTTAAAGAAAATAAAACGATTTGGACAATGGTTTTACTAGTCATAAGAACAAAATTATTTTGACAATGATAACATGTAATTAAAGATAAAGTACTCAGAATAAGTCCCGATGAAACTAATGTTCATAAAACTGCAGCTCCTCGTTGACAACATCAGCGGAATAATAACACAGCACCTAAAGAATATAGTGAAAAGAGCTTAGTATGCAGCAGAGGTACATTGTCTCTTCACTATCACCCCTATTCTACGCTGGAGAAATAAGACGGGATCTAATTAGTAAATTAGTTAGCAGTCTGCAATTCACACAGATCAAGGAGCAAGTGAAAGTGTCACCACAGTTTCCTTATGAAACCAAATTTATTCAGATCAGAGTGGGTGATCTACTCGGTATCATGAGTGGTATTCAAGACAGCAAGCATGTTCTCATAAAACTATAAACTACTGGTTGACTGACATAAGTACTTGCATACCAATTATATCAACAAGTTGTCCTGACTAGCAGGATAGATCTAAACACTAAAATGGTATACGATTACTCATTCCGATCAGTAGTATGTAGCATTTAATTGGCGGATGGTGACTAGCAGTATAATCTAGGATGTGCATTTCATCCTCTTTGTGACTCGTCAGTTGGATGTACCTGCATTTCTCAGTGAGTGATGGTGTTCTCACCGAGACCGAGCACCTTGGTCCAATCAATCGACGGGAAAATCTAAAATTCATTTATAGTTGTGCATAACTTTTTGCACATCAACATTTGCATATTAGACCACCTCATCCGAATAGATCACATAACTAGCATTAAAGGGTCTTTCTTTGCCACCTATCGGGTATCGAATAAACTGCCAAAGGTCTCTTAATACGCAACACTATAAACAGCAAAAGCAATAGCAGTTCTCTTAAAACAACTAGATCTCTGAAGGCAAAAGAAACAGGTCTAGCTCCAGTTGCTACCATGGTTTAATGTGGTGCTTATAAATCCATTAATTCTGCATTATTTCCCTCCGTTTATCTGACATTCAGTTTTAGTGTTATATAGATGCTTGTTATGAATCACAGATGCTTTTGGACAATACTCTATTATTCTTAGGGATTCACTGTTATTTGAAACAATAATTCTTATTTCTATTATAGACACGTAACTTCGCAACCTGATGGGTAAGTTATCTGTCCACTAATCAGTCTTCTAAAATATCCAGAATACCCATAATTAATTTGCCAGTGATTGAAGTTACAAACCATCTCCCAGAAGCTCGAAATAACACCAATTCAATCCTAAGACATCGTTGAAGTGTGCATACTGAGAGCCAACATACTGATGGAGACCAAGTGTTTCTTCTGTTCTTCACTAGATATTTTATCTTCACTGTTGAAATTGCTCAAATTTTATCTAATTTTTCCTTTTATTTTTTTATACCAAAAACAGTAGGGAAAAGCTGTGAACATAATTTGTCAAAAATAAAACTGTAGATTCTGCCTACCTCATCATTATCATCAGAATAAATAAATAAATAAGTGTCACAAACTTTAAATCTTTGCATAAATCCTTAGACTTTATAGGGTTTAGAAGTCTTATAAAATTGGATAAACCAAAAATTGTATTAGTTACAAACAGCCGAATAAAATTTCTGCATACTAATTTCTTTACAAAACACACCGTATCATTCAGCACTTATAGTACATTCATAGATGTAGACAGTTCACATCAGCGTGAATATTTAATAATTTGTGATAGAGTAAAATCTGAATTATGGTCATCCACTGTAAAGATGAAATAAAAGTTGTGCAATTTAACAAAACATAATTTCAGTTGATTGAAGATGCCCATTCAAGTTTGAGAGAAGCAACCTCCTTTATCTACCTGCTAACGTACCTGGGAAGCATCGTTTCAATTACAAGCGGAACTGATAAGGATATCAAAGCAGTGAGGATCGAGGAAGCAAGACAAGCTTTCATTACTCTCAAGTCTGTGTGGAGATCAACAGGAGTCCTCAGCATGAAAAATAAGATCCGGATTTTCAACTCCAATCTGCAGTCAGTGCTACTTACTATATGAATTAGAGACTTGGCGCGTTATGAAGAGCACTTCAAACAAACTACAGACCTTCATTAACAGCTGTATCCTCTCAATAATCAAGATCAGAAAACATCATCAACAGCGAAGGGTCCCTTGCTATGAACGAACTAACCAGGAACCAATTGTGCCATAAATCTGCAGGAAGAATTGGAGGTGGATTGGAAGTCATATTCTAAGAAAACAAACCATCAATTGACATCGCCATCGCTCAAGTGGAACCCAAATGGGAAGCGGCGAGTCGACCGTCATTACGAGGGTAACTTGGAGGAGGTCATGTGAAGAGGAGATGAAAGCATGTGGGCAGACTTGGAGCAAGGTGAAGACTCTAGCAGAGAACCGAACGCAATGGAGACGCGCGGCTGATACCTTACGTTCCTCCGGAAATTAAAGGAAATAATAATATCCGGTCAGGGAATTAAACCAAAGGTGTGAATACATGAAGTAATAATAGTAGTATGAAATGCAATTAAAATATTTGTGATTATAATCATAGTTAAATGTCAAGTAGCAAAACAATTAATGTCACATATAGAATTAAATATAAAGTGTATAGATGTTGGAAAGGGTTGCATAATTATAGGATTACTAGGCGAATATAAAATGTTACATAACATGGTGTGAAATTTGATAAGATAGAATTCAATATTGTAAAGACAAAAAAATAATTTTTGATTTAGAATGACAAGTGGGACAAGTGGAAAGAATTCAGAGTGAGAATAGTAATACTAATACTAATAAGATTAATAATAATAATAATCATAGTAATAAGGGAAAGGTACACAGGATAACTAAATAAACAAAATAAATAGATAAATGTCTATCCTTCTACAACTTAGGCAGAAGTAGGGATTGTACTTCTTTTTTGTACATAAAGGTCTGGCTTAAAGTCATGAATTACCAAGGCCATAGCTGTCTTTAGAAGTCTGTAACGAATAAAACGCGGGAAGTTAGCATGGATTCGGTAGACGATCTTAAAGCTATTGTCAGGGTTGGCTGAGTGACAGTAGTCGATCAGGTGTTCTAGAATAGAGCTTTGCATACACTTCCTTTCTCCCTTGTAAAACCATGCAGCTGGAATATATTCTCGTATCCGTGTGGAAAGCGGCGTTCTCTGGCTACGGTCAGTGTACCTTGCTTCACAAGAGCAGGTGAGCTGATAGATACACATGGAGGCGGCCAGACAAGGAAGCCTATCTCTTATAGATATGGGGAACAACATAGGGCTGGTGAATGTCATTTGTAATTCCGCTTCAAAGAACATCTTGCTGACTGCTTTAAAGAGACTGTTGTTTTGAGCATATCTTAAGTTTGTTCAAGGTGATGAATAAGGTTTTCTTTGGAACTGAGTCAGTGACCAGTTTAGACTGGTTATCTTCCCTGTTACTCTCAATAAATCAGATCAGGTAACCGTTGCCTGGAGAATGCGAGACGTAAAAAAGCATGAGGAGAATGTGTATCGAATCTATCGTTCTCAATAATTTCCTCCGAAGAATACGGGCTGTTTCTGTTGTCACCTTTAAATTTTAGGCTTTACATCAACTTTTTCTACGGGAATTTTGCCTTCTGTAGATTATCTATCTTATGTTACCGTATGCTATTATGAGTGCTAAATTTTAATGGCTTCTATCAGTAATGTTTTCCCAAGATTCCAACTGTTCATAAAACAAGATTTATTTGGTTTCAAGGTATCATGTATACTGCCGATGTTGTATAACCAGCACTCATAACATGCTGCTGATGACGTACATTGTGGAAAGAAATATATGGATGTGTAACACATTAATGTCTTTGTATGTCTAATTAGATTGAAGAGCAAATACAAAGCGAATTATATCTACAAAAAATAAATATTCCCTTTTTATGTGTCTAATATATATATAGACAAGTTAATTAAATTTGCTCAAGACGAATTTCATTTCGCATATATATATGTAATTTATTGCTTGTCTTTGTGTATTATGTTAAGAAAACGCGCTTCTTTTCTTTTCTTCTTTTCTGTCTTTTGATCATGAATTTCTAGAAACGGGTATCTTTAAAATTGCTTAATTTATTACACAAAACTAACATTCATCGTTTTTTGCTTAGTTATACAATCATCATTCATTACAAGGTGTTTATGTGTGACATATATATATATATATATATTCACTAGGCGCAATAAAATATTTTAGATTATAAAACCAGTAATGCTGGGCTTTGAAGTTCCCGGGCTGATTTATCAGGGTAGGGTCGATGATCACACGTCCAACCTTCCACTCTTTTATCGGGCTTAGGAATGGTTAGTGAAACTAGGCTACTTTCGACTGATACTGAAGAACAGATGGCAAGCCAGAAAGAATTAGCTATAGGGACCTCTGGGATCCAATCAACCAACCAACCAGCCAACAACCTATTGGCCAAAAGTGTCTAGACAGACTGGATACACGCTAATGATTTTTCTGATTGCAGTAGACTGGATAATGCGACAAACAGCGGGCAATGAGGAACACAGGCATAAAATCGACTCACACGAAAAACTTGGAGGATCTGGACTTCGACGATGAAATTTGTCTGATTTCACACAAACTGGAAGATATGCAAGTGATGAAAAGCAACAAGTTGGCACAAGAAGCATCAAAGATACGACTTCACTTCAGGTGAACATAGAGAAAACAGAGGTGATGAAGATTCCTTGACAAGAACAACAACAATAGACAACGATCAGCATAAATGGGAGGAACCTGAAAGAAACAACCTCTTTTACCTACCTACCTGTGAAGCATCGTTTAACTACAGGCGGATGACGAGGATATCAAAGCAGTGAGGATCGGGAGAGCAAGACAAGCTTTCACTACTCCCAAGTCTGTATGGAGTTAAAAAGCACTCAGCATCAAAAATAAGATCTGGATTTTCAACTCAAATGTGAAGTCAGTCAGTGCTACTTATTATACGGATCAGAGACTTCCACTGCGCGTCATAAAGAGCACCTCAAAAAAACTACAGGCCTTCATTAAAAGTTGTCTTCGCTCAATACTCAACATCAGATGGCCGGTCAGAAAAGAACAGCAACAGCGAGGGATCTCTGGCAATGAGCGAACCAACACAGCAGGAACCGATTGTGAAACAAATAGGCAGGAAGAAATGGAGATGGACTGGTCATACTCTGAGGAAACCATCAAGTGACATCACTAGACAAGCCACTGCTCGAGTGGTGCCCGAGAGGGAAGCGGCGAGTTGGTCGTCAGTTCAAGAGTGGGTGACTTGGAGGAGGTCATGTGAAGAGGAGATGAAAGCGTATGGGCAGATATGGAGCCAGGTGAAAACTCTAGTAGAGAACCGAACGCAATGGAGATGCGCGGCTGAAGTCCTATGTTCCTCTAGGAATTAAAAGAAACAATAATAATAAATAAATAAGTGACAAGGCGCGCCAGGTGGATCGTCTATTGGAACATGAATGATAAACATCAACAACCTGGTCTTGGGTTGGATAGTGATACAGAGGAGATCGTATGAAGAATAGATAACACCTTATGGACAATATAGGAGCCAGCTGAAATGATCGAAGAGATCACGATGAGATGGGGACTCAAGGACACAACAATGATAACCAATAATGCATTTCATTAAATTTCAACGAGTTTATCCAGCCTTAAATACTGCCTTAAATACTAAATGCGCAACATAAACCACTTTCTTGCCGACCGGGAAAACCAGCAAGAAAGATTTTGAATAGGTGCAGGAAGCTTTGTTTTCGCCATCATGGCATAAACCCTGAAAAGACTTCACAAGTCCACGAGGTACAGCACTTGAGACTGTCTATCAATCGTCCTAGTAAAACGCAACTTGACTGAATCTCTTAACATTTCTTTGAAGACAAATATAGCACTCTCAATGTTCAAGAAGACCCTGGAAGGTTTGAATTTCGTAGTTGATTTATGTCAAATGTCACACAAACTCGAAGATCTCCGACAGAAGCTAAAAGTTAGCGGAAGAGGCTGGCAGTGAAGACAGGATTTCAAGTGGATAAAGGGAAGAAAGAGGTAGAGATAAAAGATAAATAACCAACGACGACAAATGTCACTGCCTATCAACGGGGACATTCGATAGAGATCACCACCTTCACTTATCTGGATAGAATCGCTTGCACTAAAGGTGGCACGAATGAGGATATCAAGTCCAGGCAGTATCGGAAAGACAAGACAAACCTTCAATACTTAGAAATCAGTGTCGAGACCTAATATCCCCAGCATAAGAAACACTCTGAGAAGTCCAGTGAGTGACATAGTGCACTAGGTGAGCCATTGAACAAGACTTGAATGCTAAACGGAGAGTTTCTCGTGGAATGGAAGGTAACATGGAGGCGATCATGTGGGGAGGAGATAAGAGCTTTCGGTTATTCATGAAAACAGATGAAGAGAACTGCAGACGACAGGACGAAAAGGGTGATGTGCTCTTGAAGTTCCATGTCCCGAAATGAAAATAAAGGTAAAGAGATATAATATCCATGCCAACCATAAGTAAGTAACTCATTCTAAGGCTGACAATTGATAATGATCACTTTTGAAAATTTACGTTTGAATGGTTCATAATTTCAAAGCTGACTATTCAGAATGCTCATTTTTATGATTGTTATTGGTTCCATGCATTGCATTTCACCTGGTAATCTGGCATTACCTATCGCCGGCTTCAAGGCTGCCAACAAGCTTTCAATTCCCCCTTCATATAACCTTCATTTAACTCTCAGAGCCACGCTTAAGCTGTTACTTTCTATCTCGGCTCCATTTGACAGCCTGCTTGCCGTGTGACCTAATATTACTGTTAAAAATTCAAATCTTGTCCTTTGTGCCAAGTGCTGTAGGTCTTTGCACTGACTTCACAATAATTAATGCTTTTCTTTTCTTTCTTCATCTTCACTGGCCTGAACATCTTCACCTGTAGCTGACAGGATGCTGTCCAGGCGACTAAAAGGTAAGACTTCCTTTGGATTTTCCCCTCTGAGGGTGTTTAATGTTTATTGATGGTGGTTGTTGAATGAATTCACCAAGTTTTTATCCCTGTGTCCATGTAGAATTCTCTCTTTCCTGATGGTTCTACCACAAATATGATGGTTTTCTAGGGTTTTATTGTCGATTTCTCCTGGATTCAGCTTGTTTTAGGCGAAGTCATACATTCACAGAAGAATGGTACGGGTTAACACACCACTTTGAAGGACAGGGTCATGAGGCCATGCCAGTTACATAAGTAGGCTTTAGTCGCCCTTCAGACAGTAGTTCCCCCCAATAATATTTCAATTATTATTATTTTTTCCTTTAGTTCCTAGAGGAACATAGGGATTCAGCCACACGTTTCCATCCATCGCGTACGGTTCTCTGCCAAAGGTTTCACCTGACTTCACGTCTGCCCACATGCTTTCATCTCCTATTCACATCACTTCCTCCTCTTCCTCCATGTCATCAACGCACTGACGATCAGCTCGCCGCTTCTCGATCGAGTTCCACTCGAGAGAGAGTCTGGCGTGTGATGTCACTTGATAGGTTTTTTTCTCAGAGTATGGACAATCCATCTCCATTTCTTCCTGCATATTTGTTGCACAATTGGTTCCTGCCTGGTCAGTTCATTCATTGCCAGGGACCCCACCTTGTTGCTGATCTATTTTGACCGGCCATCTCAACTTGACCGAAGTATTGAGCGAAGGCAGCTACTGATGAAAGTCTGGAGTTTGTTCGAAGTGCCCTTCGTAACACAGCGCCAACTCTCTGATCCGTATGGTAAGTAGCACTGACTTCACATTGGAGTTGAAAATCCGGACAATATTATTCATGCTGAGTGTTGATCTCCACACAGACTTGAGAGTAATGAAAGCTTGTCTTGCTTTTCGATAATCGCTGCTTAGATGATATCCTTATAAGTTCCATCGCCTGTAGTTGAAACGATGCTTCCCAGGTCTGTCGGTGGGTAAAGTAAGTTGCTTCTACCAGATTCCTCCCATGTATGCTAAATGTTGTCTGTTGTTACTGTTGGCCAATAATTTTCATCACCTCTGTTTTCTCCATGTCCCCCTGAAGGAAGTGTTATCTTTTCTGGAACCTTCTTCTGTCAACTTGTTGCTTCTCACTTGCATATCCTTCAGTTTGTATATATTAATTCATTTCTTTCCAAATCTGCAGTAAATGGGTTTAGCAAATGTCTTTTTTTGTAGAGGGATATTTCATCTTAGAAAACTGAAAGAACGCGTGAATTTGAAGTGCTTATTACTCATGCATTTTTGATTAGCCATTTTGAAACTTGAGAAAAAGAAAAAATATTGCAATTATTTGAAATTTTATGTTCAATTTAACCGTCTGAAAATCTAGTTTGAAAAACCTTTTCATTTCTCATGCTTTCTGGCTCTAAACTCATTTGCTTTCATAGTTTTTTCTAAACGCGTGCATCAGAAGAGTCATGACTTTTGATTACATATAGAAAATTTAGACTGGTGAAGTTCCTTTTGTTATGATCAAACTTCTCAGTCCTTGTTTCGTTTACAGCTAGTTAGATTACAAAGTCAGTTTCGTCACCAGTTCCGCAAGATGAAAAATCGACATTTATTTCACGAAATGGCAATTCACTTACTTCAGATACATCAAGAAGTTATATGATAGTCAGATTGAAGTGATATAAGTAACTGGATAACCATTTCTTTCTTTCAGTTCTCATCTCATTTGACTCAGTTCAGGGAATCGAATATATCCAGCCTACTTGGACAAAACAGGTTACATAAATTACCGACATGGTATAATATACCATTTATCCTTAGGATCGTAAATAAGGTATGTTCCTATATAATAATAATTTGCTTTATTCCGAAACAGTACTTGTTATACAGAATGGAATTCTCAGCATTTTTACTACAGTTTTGCATCCAGTTTGTACATTATCAATAAATAGAATTCTACATAGATTAAGGAAATCTCAGTTCATTATGACAACAACATATTGACATGTCGGTAGCAAAGCCAAACTTCAAACAGTATTTGAAGGTATTAGAAAATTAGATGCTATCACATTTACTGGAGTAAGCGGGAGAAAGAAAGAAAGCAGCACATAACCGAAAAAATAGAGAAAAGAAAAAAAGAGAGAAAAGGAAAAGAAAGAAAGAAAATGTTGTACCTATTGATGATGTGAGTTGGAAAGACAAAGTCCAGTTGTTCTACTGACTATTTAATGAATTATAGGTGTCACGCCTAATGCTTTCTTTATCGCACAGAACACGAGCTAAGTAGGGTATGGTTGAGTTTTTGTACTTGCTGGTGCGACCATATAGTTTTCTAAATAGGCTTCTGGTTTCGCCTGATGAGATGCAAGGGGAGAGTTGTGAATGAAGAGGGTGGTGTGAGTTAAATAAAATGGATTTGGCCCATTTTTCACATGAGTCTATGTGCCTGCCTGCCGACCAGAATATTAACAAGCTGGTTAAGTGGCACGTTGCTTACCCTGCTGACAACCTTTAACATCCTGCGTAATATGTTATAGTCTTTCTTCAGTAGCCTAGGAAAAACTAAGAGGGGACAATAGAGAATAATAGGTAGAATGCGAGAGTTAACGAATTGTAGGAGCAAGGGTTGGGTTGTACCAGAATGTTTTAACTTGTTGATGTAGAAGGTAAGATGTAATATTCTTTTAGAAATCGCCAAGATATGAGACGACCAGGAGAGATCAGCAGATAGAATAATGACAGGTGATTCAGCGAAAAGGTTCTTTTAAACGAATTCATCATACAGTTATAAAATTATATATATACCAGACAAATAAAGGAAATATCTCTAGTGAATAACACGCTGGCAATAGGGTGGCATTTAAATCAACCAACCAGTTCACTCAAAGATAAACTTCATTGGCGTAAAGACCCTATGGATCTAATTAAGACAAATAATACAATTTACCGAATACCATGTAATGGTGGGGAGGTCAATCAAACTGGTAGATCGGTTTCAACTAGATGAATGGAACCTAAAAATTTATCTGGACCTAAAATGATTTATCCTGCTAAGATAAATAACCTAGAAATAAGTTCAGTATTTGCACTGCATTCACTTGCGTTATATATATATCCCCTTACGTTTCGAGCGGAACCTAGGGCTGGCTTCAACAACACATTTCCACTTTGTTCTGTTTTCCGCCATACTCTTCATCTGTGTCCACGGTTGACGAAACTCTCTCATCTCTTCCTCGCCACACTATCTAATTTCACCCTTGCACTGACGACCCGCTCGTCGCTTCCCCCCCCTGAGATTCCACTCGAGCCCTGGCCTGCATTGCGTACGATGTCGTTCGGCAGCGTCCTCAATGTATGCTTGATCAATCCATCTCCACTTTCTCCTACACATTTGTCGCGTGATCGGCTCATGATTGTTAGTTTGTTCTCAGCCAGAGTTTTTTATTGTTATTCTTTCTGGCCATTTTTTATTATAGTTTGATTCCATACGGTATTCTTGGTACAAGTATGGAATTTTCAGCATGTGATATCGGTAGCCCAAACTTTGCAGACCGACCATTAATATCAGGTGTGCGTCAACAGGGAATCGAACTCCGAACCATATGCATGGTCGGCGAGCATCCTAACGACTGTGCCACCAACGCAAAAAGCAGGTGTTTTCACCCAGAATGGAGCCAGCCAGCTGAGTGGGCAACTGTTGATGGAAATCTGCGCACTACTGGAAATCCTTTTGCGTGACTCACGCGCAGTGCAACCTTCTTACCCGTATAACAGGGCAGTGACCGACTTCATATTTGTGTTGGAAATGCGAATCTTGTTCCTTATGCTGATTGCATTCATTCGCATGCAATCACAAAATAAAGTACGTAGGAAAGGGTGAGAGTATTAAAAAGTAATATAGTAGTTACATGAAGAGGACGATTCAGTCACGTAATATTTGTTTGTTTATCGACTCAACATTGCACACGTGCATCCAGATGACGCAATGCTTACCTATATCAGAGATACTGTAAGTGGCAACAAACAATAAGAGGAAGTGGGAGAGACAGAAACAGAGAAAACATAAATATATATATATATGTATATAAATAAGACAAATTATGAATTCGTCTGATTATATAACTGATATGATTATGAGTGGCAATAATTTATGCTGAAAACATCATCCGGCTAATAATACTGCATTACTGTGTGTTATATCTAATAGGCTTATCTAGAATGAAATTATATTCCACCATAGTGCCCAAGTTCTACACTTAGTTTATATACTATATATATCTGATAATCAATAATATCAACTGCCTCAAAATATTTATGAATGCAACCATATTTAAGCAACAAGCGATGAGTAAGATTACAGAATATACAAAATGATCCACAGAATGTATCAGTTTAGAAAATGAAATAGAACTTAATTATTATTATATTACTGTTCCCTTGGGTTCCTAGTGGAAAATAGGGCTTCAACTGCACGTCTCCACTTGCTTCTGTCTTCTCATGTACTTTTCACTTGCATCCATTTTAGTCACAGCATGGACTCTTCTTCACACGATCTCCTCCATGTCACCCTTGGACGTCACACTCGTCGCTTCCCTTTCGAGTTCCACTCGAGCATTGGACTGACGCGCGACGTCACCCAGTGACCTCCTCAGCCACTAGTGTCCAATCCATCTCCACTTTCTCCTGCATATTTGTTGACCGATTGGTTCTTGTTTTGTTTCTTCCCATAGTTTCTTGTCGGTGATTCTTTCCGGCGGCCATCTGATCTTGAGTATAGAGCCAGCGAAGACAGTTGTTGATAAAGGTCTGCAACAGGCTGTTGGAAATATTCTTTGTGACCCACCGCCATGTTTCTGATCCACATAGAAGAACTGACTTGACGTTTGTATTGAAAATCCGAATTTTGTTGTTGATGCTGAGTGACAGCGGAAGATTTCCAGATTGGTTTCAAGTTGATGAATGTGTTTCTCGCCTTCCCGATTCTCGATTTGACATCCTCGTCCGCCCGTTCCTCCTGTAGTTGAGACAATGCTCCCTAGATAAGTGAATGAAGTAACCTCTTTCAAATCCTTCCCGTTGATGGTGATTGGCGGTGGATGTTGCTGCTATTGTTGTTGTTGTTGGTTGGTTAGTTATTTTCATAACCTCCGTCTTGTCTATGTTCACCTGGAGTCCTGTCTTCTCCAGCTGCTTCTTTGACCAGTTTGTCGGTTTTCGCTTGTAAGTCTTCGATTTTGTGTGACATCAAACATAAATCATCCACGCGCGAAGTCCAGGTCTTCTAGGTTCTTCACGTCGGTCAGGACAGGATATCCCTGTCTTCTCGTTTCCGTGCACTGTCTGACGCATAATCCAGTCCACCACAATTAGGAATATCATTGGTTATAATAAGCACCCTTGTCTTACTCTTGTGTTTACACCAAACGCCTCGCTGGGTTTTCCGTTGTGGATCACTTGACATGTGCCGTTGTCGTACAGCTGTTGAATAAGGTTGATGAATATTTGGGGTACGCCGTAGTACTTGAGTAGTTTCCAAATTACTTCGCGGTCAACGTTGTCGAAGGCCTTCTCAAAGTCTATGAAGTTGAGTTTTAGAAAATGAATTAGAACTTAATTGAATATGATTAGTAGACATATAAACGAGTGGCTACATTGCATATCTCTGCTAAGTGTAACATTGTAGTCCATTGCTATGGTAACTTAATGATGAGATATGCATCTTTTTTCACCTTTTTCACCTGTTTTCTAAATAGAATTACGAATTTTAGTTGTTTTTTGTGACGTACATAATATCAGTGGCCTAGTATACTTGAACTGCACTACATTTGTTTGATACTGATATCTATGCAGTAATTTCAAAAGTTAAACGTAAATTACTAAACTGTCATGAAATCATGCTGGCCTATTTATTCAAACCATCTAGTAACCCCCGGATAAAGCAAGTGGCACCACTTCAAATTAGAGGTATGTTATTTTATCGTGTAAAAAAAGACCTTGACGCGCTATTCTATTGGTGTGCTGGACTTCGCCGATGATATTTGTCTGATTTCACACGAACTGGAAGATATGCAAGTGAAAAACAACAAGTTCGCAGAGGAAGCATAAAAGATAGAACTTCCGGTAAACAAAGAGAAAATAGAGGTGATGAACATTCATAACCAACAGCAACGAGAACAACAACAACAGACAATAGACAACAATCAGCACAAATGAGAGAGACGGTTGCTGAGTGAAAACGGTTACCGAGGAAAGCTTATTGATAAGAATATAAATCTAAATGAAAGGCAAGCAAAAGTATCAACAGTTTGGACAAAAACCCTTATTCTTACTATTTCAGTTCCTCAAGGATAACATCAGCAAGATATTAACACAAAACCTCAGAAATGCGGTAAGAAGAGCATTCCCTGCTGCCGAATTAAGCTGTGTCTTCGAAATGGTCATCACCTCTAAAAGAAGCTAGTTCAGACATTATCCTTAAGCGCTTGGCCATCTAGGTTCGAATGATCCTCAATTTCTTGTGGAAGTTTCCTTAATTTTGGTTGATATTCTATTCGATATTATATTTTTGTCATTATTACTATAATTTCAGCATCTTTATTGAGCTGTGGTAATTCCATTGTGATCTCATTTTACAAGTCGACATTATTTTAAAAACACACCAATGTTGTTATTGACTATTATTCTAGAATATTCTGTGTATATAAACATGCATATATAATTGCAGAGCCAGAAAAAGAAATTATCGAAGGGGATATTCTATGCCTAGTTATTTTGTTTTTCTAAAAACCTCATGTGCAATGTCACTGAAAAGTCTTCTTAGTCTTTCTGAAGTTCAACCCCAATTCCTCCTCCATATTTGTTGGGTAATAGGTCTTTAAGTGATTCGCTTAATGCTAGATAATTTCTTATGTTGCTTACCTAGCTTTTCCTGGCTTCCAACTACGTCTCAGTATGGAACGAAGTGTACAATTGTTGAAAGTGCTTTATGTGACACGCTTCAAGCCTTTAAAACACGCAGAAGTATTGACTTGAAATAACTATTGAAAATGGGATTCTTGTTTCTTGTGCTAAGTGAGTGGTACAAATATCCACACCTACTTCAGAGTAAAAAAGACCCAATTTTCTCCCTCCACGTTAAATACTGAGTTTGACATTATCACCATCCATGCCGTTTGCTGTTGAAAAGATGCTTTTTGTCCCCGTGGGTGAGAGACAACCGCACTATCCACTCAGTCGATAAATGTGAAACGGTTCAATTCAGCGACTTTTACTTTCGGTAACCCCATCATATCTAGAAAGGAGTGTGAAGATAGTTTGAAGATAACAAAAGAAACTCTAATAGTCTTTATTCTCTGTATGTAATCAAAAGTCATGACTCTTATGATACACGCACCTATATAAAACTATGAAAGCAAATGAGTTTAGAGCAAAAGAGCATGAAAAATGAAAAGGTTTTTCAAACTAGATTTTCAAACGGTTAAATTGAACATAAAATTACAAAATTGAAATATTTTTTCTTCTCAAGTTTCGAAATGGCTTATCGGGAATGCATGAGTAATAAGCCCTTGAGATTCATGTGTTCTTTCAGTTTCTAAGACGGAATATCCCTCTACATAAAAGACATTTGCTTAAATCGTTTACTGCAGATTTGTAAAGAAATGAATAAATATACATACTGTAGGATATGCAAGTGAAAAGCGACAGTTTGGCAGTAGAAGCATCAAAGATGGCACTTCCTTCATGGGGACACTGAGAAAACGGAGGTGATGAAGATTCCTGGAAACAGCAACAGACAACAATTAGCATGCATGGGAGAAATCTGGAAGAAGCAACCTACTTTACCTACCTACCTACTGACCTGGGAAGCATCGATTCAACTACAGGCGGACGGAACTTATGAGTATATCAAAGCAGCGAGTATCGGGAAAGCAAGGCGAGCCTACATTTCTCCCAATTCCGTGTGGAGATCAACACTCAGCACTCCTTAGTATGAAAAATAAGGTCCGGATTCTCAACTTCAATGTCAAGTCAGTGCTGCATAGCATATGGATCAGAGAGTTGGTGCTACGTTGCGAAGTGCACTTCGAACAAACTACACACTTTCATCTGTAGCTGCCTTCGCTGAATACTTTGGTCAAGTTGAGATGGCCGGCCAGAAGATATCAGCAACAGGGAGGGATCTCTGTCAATGAATGAACCGACCAAGCAGGGACCAATTTTGCAACAAATATGCGGGAATAAATGGAGGGGGATTGATGGCCATACTCTGAGAAAACAAACCATCAAGTGACGTCACACGCCAGGCTCTCCCTCGATTGAAACTCGAACCAGAAGAGGCGAGGTGATCGTCAGTGTGACGATGACATGGAGGAGGAGGTGATGCGAAGAGGAGATGAAAGCATGTGGGCAGACGTGAAGTCAGGCGAAAACCTTTGCAGAGAACCCGACGCAATGGATGGAGACGTGCGGCTGCAGCCCTATATTCCTCTAGGAACTAAAGGAAGCAATAATAATACAAAATCGTTTAATGAAGACAAAACCTTCTTTTCTTACAGCAAGATAATCGGGAGTCAGTTAAGGGATACAACAACTGCAATGTTCAAACGTTAGCGAAGGCAGTCAAGACTGTTGAACTGTAAAACTAGACCTCCACACTTTTTTACATTGTATCCTGTGGAGAACCGTTCTGCTTTCACTATCTGTACATCTACTGCTCTGCTTATTACAATCTCCACAAATAAAGCATAACAGAACAAGGTGAGAATTTTGAAATCATTGCAAAGAATGATTGATCATATTGAATTTAATAAATAAAAGTTTACAAGTGGGATGATACAGGGAACCTTTCAAAGTAAAAATTACAAATGCCACGAATCGACAGACTGAAGAAACTCTTCCTACTTACAGAGATTCCTTTTTCTTTATCGATGACCAAAACTTTTGGAATGCAAATGACTCGTTTAAGTAATGATTTCAATAGGTTATTTTTAGCATTATCCATAAATTTAAAGAAAATGTTTGTAGAGATAAGATGACCAGTGTTAACCATATGTTCAATTATTGAGTTCCTTATCGGTCATATATCTATGCCTACATATTAACAAATATATATTCACTTACAGATTCGCTTTAAGTCAACTAATGTAAAGTTGTTGTTGGAAAATCCCAACAGATTTCCTAGGCACAGCTAACCCACCCAACAAAAGGAACTAAATATTTAAATCATGGAATCTGTCGAGATTTGGATTAATTCAGTTTCCATTGTTAGAAAGAGATCTTTGAAAATCCAGGAACTTGATTTTTCGTGCTCAAGAGCATCGCCCACTATGGCTTAGTAAAGGTGAAGTGAAAACCAGCCGGCCACAAAGCCAGTCACCGTTGATGAATCCTTCTCTATCGTATACCGGGTGCCAAATAAATTGCCAAAAACATCCAGGTACCGCATGCTCCAAACAGCAGAGGCTATTCCAATTCGCCTCAAACAACCAGTGCTTTGTGTTCACAAGAAGAAAGTCCAGCCAGCCACTACTATTGCCCTGGCCAGCCTTCAGTAGAGACTATAAATTCATGAATTTGTAATATTATCTCACCTAGTTTCTCTGATATTCAGTGTATTGTTATGTTGATGCAATTGAACTGTAATCTATCAATATTATTATTGATTCGATGTTATTTAAACAACAACATTAATTTTGTTCCTAGCACTAATTCATTCATCCACTCACTATAATGTATACATAACTGTAGAGCCTGATGATGAAGAGCAGGTTATCGAAAAGAGTATTCTTTGTTCAGTATCCATTCTTTTGAAAATCAGGAAGGGCCTAACAGCTGTTTCTTTACTCATTTCAGGACTCCAAAGTGCTGTACACTCATCAACCCACCAGGGATAGAACGTGGTGGGGTTTTCAAATTATGATTTCAAGCTCTTTTACCATAACTGCCAGCTCACTCACAGCTACCTGACAGATGCCCTGAAACAGTACTAAGAAATCATAAACAGTCGATTCTTTTCAAAGATATTGGTGAAGACAGCGCCTTGTCATTAACTTTCTCATCGAGTAGTTGAGTGGCCAACGAGATTGGTGTCGCAACACTGAAAGTCCTAGGTTTGATCCCTACTTCTGGCGTAATAATAATAATTTACTTTATTCCAAAAACAGTACTTGTGATACAGAATGGAATTTTCAGCATTAATCACAATATTGCATATAATTTCCTCAAATTATAAATAAAAATTAGTCACACAGAAAATTTTCCACATTTACAATAGGGGTAATTTCAAACACATGAAAATAATAGTAATACAAGTGAAAATTGCTGTGGGCTTGTTTCATACAGTATTGTCGATGCAGTATAGAAATCTTAGCATGTTTTAAAATATTGAATATAATATTCTCTTTGCATGATATGGTGAGGGGAAAAACAAAGATTACAGCAGTCATAGAGATAAGTTGGTGCTGGCAATTATGAAAGTAAAACAAAAAGCAACAGGACCTTAAATATAATAGAAATAATAAAAGTAAAACTTGAAGGTACATAAGGATGGTTGGAAGAGATTGTTCATTTACTACATGAAAAAAGGTTAGCCACTTCTCGCCTGACATTATTTTCATCACATAAAATACATGCCAAGTATGGTATCATAGAATTTTTATACTTAGACGTGCAAGCATACAGTTTTCTGCAGTTACTTCTTGTTCCACCTGAGGAGATGCAAGGGGAAAGCTGAGGGTGAAGTGGATGCTCCAAGTCAGACAAAATCCCTCTAGCAAATTTATTGCACGAAGTCAAATGCCTATCGACAACGACGTTAACTATGTAGTCCACTGGGACACCACTCATCCTACTGACTGACAGTCTTCAGCATTCTATGAATTGTGACATAGTCCTTTTCAAGCAAACCAGGAAAGAATAAGGGTGAACAATAAAGAAGAATAGGTAGGATGCAAGAGTTCATGAACTGTAAGAGGAGGGGTTGAGTTATGCCCGAGTGCCTTAACTTCTTAATATCAAAAATGTCAGGCGAAATATTTTACTGTAGATCGCTGAGACATGGGAAGACCAGGATAGATCAGAGGAGAGAATAAGTTCAAGATACTTAATTTCTGATTTAATTCCTATATCATTCTAGTCAATCTTACAACTGTCATGAAAACTGATGGCTTCTTTTAACTGTCTTTCACATCTTAAGCTGAAATTAACAGTTTGATATTTAGAAGGATTCAGTTTAAGACTGTTAGACTCAGACCATTTACTGACTCCCGATAGAAAGCTATTTATTTTGGTACTATCTGGCTGGGAGTTAACAGCCATTGAAACAGTTAAATCATCAGCGTACCTCACAAAGTTTATTTCATCAGAGCGAGGCAAATCATGTAAGAAGAAAGAAAAAAGAAGAGGAGAAAGGATAGCGCCTTGAGGGACACCAGCTTCAGTAGGCAATGAAGTGGAAGACTTCCCTTTATACACGGTGTACTGATTTCTTTCTGAGAAATACGAATGTAACCAGTTAACAGCCCAACATTCTATTTGACTTGCAGCAAGTTTATTTATTAAGATGTCCGCAGGGACTGAGTCAAAAGCAGATGTATAGTCTAGGAAGGCACAACGAACAAATGTAGCCCCCTTGTCTAGACTGGAAGTAATGTTATGATATAAGACGGCAGCTGCATCTAGTGTGCTTCTACTGTGCTTACAGGCAAATTGTTTTGGGTCTTTAAAGGATTTAAGCGAAGGTATAAGACTAAGTAAAAGTAATTTCTCCATAGTTTTCAAAAAGGAGAGGTTATAGCAGTGGGTCTAAATTTGACACATGCTCCAGTAGATGAATTCAGACTGGTGAATAGTTCAAAACTAGGACGAAACAGCTGTGTTTATCGGTACCTCTTAGCTTTCAATAGTACACTAACTAATATCAGTCTGTAATCCGACTTGAAAAAAGTTAAATAATCATAGTAAAATCTGATTGTAATCTTAAGCATTTGAAGCGTGCTGTTTCAATATAAACTATGTAACATCACTTTTATATATCTGAACAGATAGATGTATTAAGACCCTTCCACTTTTTTACTCTCCCTCTCTCCCTCTACCCATCTGACAGAATGAATCCGTTCCACTACACTCTGATTTCACAAATTCATTTGTTTTATGCAATGTACTCATTTCAATTAACATTTTTCTACTCAAAAAATTTTCTTTTTCTTGTTTAGAGGCGTGAATATATGTACATATATATACATATTCCCACCAGTAAAAACGGGAATCATTTTTTATTCACCAAAATCTATTTATCATCTTTTGTAGGGAAAGACAAAGTAGGAGAGAGACAGAAGAAGGAAGAAACTCGGATCTTTTCTCCTGTCACACAATGAAATATTACCTTGTGCGTGTGCGTGCATGATTGTTGAGCTTCCTTATTTTTCTTATTTGCATTAAAACATTCCCTTCATCAATCTTGTGATTGCCATTCGGTTCTTTGTCATCCATGAATTCTTTGTAGATTCTAAGTTTTTAAAAAACACACATATATATGTATATCGAAGTGATTACCTACATCTTGTTTTATTTCAAACTCATCGTGGAGAAATGGGCGCGTTTTTTAAGAAAAAAAAGTAATAATAATAAATTTCTGCTTTACACAGAAAGTTTTTCATTCATGGTTTCCGTTTTCAGTGTCTATTGTATGGGTATTGTGTATAGTAAGTTATCACTTAAAATGCAGTTTGATTTTTTGTCTGAGGATTAGAGCATTGTAGAAATGCTAAAATGTTGACTGTTAACTTAAACTGTACACATCAGCTGGTTGTTATAATACACCAAACGGAGGTCGGCACGTGTTGAAGAGATCACCGAATGATATCGCACACCAAGCCTTTGAGTGGAACCCAAGTGGGAAACGAAGAGCGTGTGGCGTGAGTTCAAAGGTATTATCGCATTGGCCAGGACTACGACCTAGAAGACTAGGAGCAGATACTGACTTAATGCGCTGGCTAATCTGTACTAACCGCACGTCAACAACAACAATAACACCGCTGCCACGCAAAGATAAGAGAATAAACTGGATGTTGATAAAAGAGCTTTCACTGTCGCACAGAATAGTCATAACCCCATCTTATGAAAACGAACACTGCTACAGAAACTTCAAGCCTCTAGCTTCAATCCCTATGTTTCAATGGGAACGTGAAGGAAACAATCATTCCTCTTTGGAAATTCTCATTTACACATTTAGAAAAACAAAACAATAAACTGAGCGAATGCATATCCTCCTTTTTAATGAGTTCTTAATCACCAGCTTTAAATTTAAATATAGGCTTATACATGAAAATCCTTTTGCCCTATAATGATAATCAGTTTTAGGTAATCTGGAAGGATTGAAATTCATCAAAACAATTGACGCGTAGATTTTAGCAACAAGATATCGAACTTTTGAGACAGTGGTGAAAGTAATTACAAGATCGATTAATTCCTAGGGATCAGTAAAAATTTACTACCTAATTGGTTGGAGGATTTCATCATGATCTGACATCAGTTAGAGAACCGTTGGATAACCTGCTGGAGAGCGCTGGACAGCCAGCTGTTCTATCAGCCTAGTTTGAGACTCTTCATCAGCACGCATCCACAGACAGGGGCTCGAACCCAGGTCCTTCCGGCTACAAAGCAACCTAGACCATAGACCATTAAGCCACTGGAAAGCCATGACCACTTGGGTACAGTAAGTTGAAAGTGAGGCAGTAACTCATCGAAGAAGAAGACCCTGTGAAGTGTTTGCCCTGTTTCATGAATTGGCAGTTGTTAGAAATCATGGACTGGCCATTGAATTATCGTGTCCCAGGGGCTAAATGATCTACCAGCTCGTCAGCCTTGTAACCAGAATGTCCTGGGTTCGAGCCCTGTCGGTGGGTGCGTACTGATGAAGAGTCCCAAACTAGGACGGAGGAAACAGCTGACCAGTACTCTCAGGTGGTTTTCCAATGGTTCTGTAACTGATGTCAGCTCATGATGAAATCCTCCTGTGGTGAGAGCTGGCTGCTAGTCAAATTGGTAGAGGGTAATTTACGTCAATGTTTACGTCCTCATTATTGGCCGTGAGAAAAATATGAACAAAGACTGACTCAACAACCAACCACAGCAGACCTTGCGCAGGCGGATACAGTTAGCAGATAGATGATCTGACGTTCAAGAAACAGCCACAAGGAGATGAAGGATTAGCTTTTAGTGAGAAACAACCAATCAGAAGACTGTGTTTTTCTGCTAACAATAATCTATAATAATGTACATGAAAAGCTATAAATATGTGTTGACTTCCTTAATAAACGATCTGTTGCCTTCCCCTTGTCTTCTGTTGTTACAGATATCCAGTTAATCTCTTTTCCCTTCCGCATATTTTTCAGGCAGCAGGTTGCTAACTAGCTCTCTGCCTGTTAGAGTTTCTTGTTGCTTATCCTTTCTTCATTATCTATCGAGCTGGGGAATCTGTCAATGAAAGGCTACAGTCGCCTGTTGGAAATGCTTTTGACGACTCTTGTCGGTGACAGAGTCGTTAAAAAAATAATGATGAGGGCTTTACAGTAAAAACCGAACATGAACTGGCTGCTTGTCTTTAATCATATATGTCTTCATTCTATTTCCTGTATTAGATAGTGTAACAGGGTGAACAATATTGAGGTTAGGCCTTAGAAGAGTGCTAGGTTAGGAGGGAAGACCAATCGACGAGGTGGTTGTGAAGTTACATGGATTGAGAAAGGTGGTTAGGACATGTGTTACGTATTACTAGACATCGCCTTCCTCGACCAACATGCAATGTTACCTGAAATAGGATCAGGTTAGAAAACAGCCAGTGGAGGTCAGACTAAAACATGGCTTCATCAGTCCATGAAACCTATGATAGTGGGTAATTTAAGCGAGACACGTAGGGAGGTGTAGACTACCAGTGTGGTTGGGGCCCCTGGGATGGTAAAAACCAATGAAGGCTAGATGCAGTAGTGATATGGCTCAAAATCGTTTTCAGTAGATAGATGGGAATGAATTAACTATCTGTGATTTAAAATATCCAATAAAACTCTGTAGTTCTTGCATATTACTGTTCTTTCTCCCTGACTCACACTTCTGTTTATTATCTTTCTTTTGAATCACTTTTAACTTTCTTTTCTTGCTTTGTATGCAAAATATAAAGTAATGGCGACTAAGTAGGATAGAATTACTTAAGATGAAAACAAGTTAACTGAATATTAGCTAGATTCGAAATCATAATAAAATAATAAAGCCAAAATATAGTTTACAAGGGGAGGGGAAAATGGTTTGTAAAAATTTCGTGCATTTTTATGCAGTTGACTATGGTAAACAAAGAGGCTGCACGAATTTCTTTTGAACAGAGATTTAACTTGTTCAGATGAACTCTGATTGCCTCTGCTACTCGCACAGTATGCGAAAGTTTATGGAAAATATGATTCATAACTTTAAAATATTTCTTAGAATCCAGTATGAACGAGATGAGCTGCTTTTTGCGTCTGTGGCACAGCGGTTAGGACGCTCACCAACCATGCATATGGTGCAGGATTTGATCCCCTGCCGACGCATACCTGATAGCAATGATTGGCCTGCGAAATTTGGGCTACCGATAGCACAACCTGAAAATTCCATACTTGTGCCAAAAATACGTTGTGGAATCAAGCTATAATCAAAAATTTTAAAAAAATTAAAAAGTTTATTCGGAGCTTTACCTAAACAACATTGCGTAGAATTCAGAAATTCGACTATGAACTTGACTGATAATATGTCCAAGTAAAACCAGCTCCACAGGAGCAAATAAACCGGTAAAACACTTGAAACACATTAAACGAAGCAGTCTTTCTTTATTTCTTGAACTGAGTATTGGTCAGTTAGTGAGTACACAACATAACTTCGCTGCTTTGAAAGTCCTTTTGAAGGTCCTCCTCAGATGCTGTAATAAAATCTAGGTAATAACATCTCATGTGGATCGTGACCTTAGGATTGCTTATTTTATGGGAACTATGCGCACCCCTGGCTGTTTAATAAGTTCATGTGTTTACTCAAAAATTCAAATTTCATCAACTATTCGTTTATACTTAAGAGATCACGAATGTTACCGAGTACTTCATTTAGTGTTTCATTTGAACAAATAGCTCTATTCCGGTGAACCAGATATTTAAACAAATTATGTTTGTATTGTAGAGACATGAAACTCAGTAAATAAGAGCATATTGCCAAGTTAACAGCGGTTAGGACTCTCGCCAACCATGCATGCGGTTTGGGGTTTGATCCCCCATCGACGCACACCTGATATCAATGGTTGGCCTGCAAAATTTGGGCTACCGATGTCACATGCTGTAACTTCAATACTTGTACCGAAAATACGGTGTGAAACGAAGCTATAATCAAAAATAAAATAATGTAGGTTTCTTCGTTAAAACTTATGGCCAGTTGCGCTTTATCAAATCCCTCAGATATGTCTTTCATCTCAGTTTCTTCTTTCAAAACCATAAATGCATCATCAGCATAACCGCATAAGAAATCAAGACTATGTTTAACGTCTATAAGAGGGCTATTCTCTATTTTCGCCAGAAAAAAGTCTGTTAGGGTTGGATATAGCAGTCATTCCCTGGCAATACCATCTGACTTTCGATAAATTTTTTCATTGAATAGAAAATATCGTTTGGTTATAGGATTTCATCATGAGCTGACATCAGTTACAGAACCATTGGAAAACCACCTAAGAGTACTGGACAGCTGTTCCCTCCGTCCTAGTTTGAAACTCCTCATCAGTACGCACCCACCGACAGGGTTCGAACCCAGGACATTCTGGTTACAAGGCTAGCGAGCTCGTAGATCATTTAGCCACTGGCACACGATAATTCGATGGCCAGTTCATGAATTCTAACTTCTTCCAATTCACGACGTTGTGAGTACCCTGGCCAATGTCTTTGGCTAGTATTTGTCCTCATACCCGACCTACTACAGCCTACTGATCACAATTTCCCACTAGAACTCCAGGTAAATACCTACCTGAATAGAAAATTCTGTGTTCGTCTCACACCTTAAAAGAAGTTCCGATAAGGAAGATATAAGAATGCCAGCCTTTATACCTTGCTTTACCAATACATTGCAAATGTAGTCCACTGTTTCTATGAAAGGCTAATTGGTGAATATATAACACACATTCAGAGATATCATACATGTATTTATGCTTCATATTTAATTCTCTAATTCTTTCCAACAAACTCAAAACTGTCTTTTGTGCTATTTCTGGCGAGTTTCATATTCAATGACTGTAAAAGTTGCACATATTTTTCGCACCTTTGAATCTTTTGATTTGTTACCATTCTCATTAGTAACACAGGTGAGATGACTTTGTTCAATTAACAAAAAAAATCGAAGAAGGATTTTGTTCACGTGACAACGCTCAAGCACTAAGATGTTTGTTGCATGATACGTACTGAGACCTATTCTTCAGTGAAGTGGCCGATGTTATTATCTCTGATATCACCTCTGAACTCAAGTTCTGCTTTTTAACATTTTCTGTCCTACTGAAACACTCACTGTTCACAAGATTCGATAGGTTGTCTTCTCCACAACCAAAAAATGCTTAGAAGAGAGAAAAAGATAATCAAGTGTTGGTTTGTAGGGATTTCATTGGTTACAGGATTTTCATTATGAGCTGACATTAGTTAGAGAACCATTGGAAAGCCTGGGAGTACTGGAAAACTGTTTTCCCCGTCCTAGTTTGGGACTCTTCACAGTACGCACACACCGGGATTCGAATCCAGGACATTGGCTAGGGGTCGCGCTGTGTCGTGGATTGGCAGAAGTTAGAATTCATGCACTGGCCATTGGATCGGGTCCCAGGGGCTGAATGGTATATGAACTCGCCTTGTGACCAGAAGGTCCCGGGTTCGAATCCCGGTGGGTGAGTACTGATGAAGAGTCCCAAACTAGGACGGGGAAACAGTTGTCCACAGGATATAAATCACAGGATAATGCAGCTTTTCACAGAATAAACTCTTTGATAAAGTGCGAAAAACAAAGACTAACTGGGATATATCATGAAAATATTTTATCTTATAAAAATGCTTCTAGCATCTGAAAACTATTTAATCAACCTACGAGCAGAGAACAAACCTGAAATGATGCCTATCCTAAAACAAATGGCCTAATTAGATATTTTATGATGCAAAAAGCTCACATGATTGGACATCATGCTTCTAGTCACATGAATGACCATTCCCCTGGTTCTAATGAGAAAGATGTGATAACATAAATGTCCAAACTAAATTAATTTTTATTAGTTTGAAAAAATTTGGGCACTGGATAGATGATATTTATAATAATAAAGGTTGTTTGTGTCTCCCAGTGAATGAAAAACAAAACGACATTGTTGTTTTTACTGACGTTTTGCTATGCAATGCTGCTAATAGCTTTATCAAAATTGTAATATTAAACCAGAATTTACAAAATCCACTCAGCTTATATATAACAACTTAATCATCGTTCCCCAGCATGGAGTAATTCTCTTCACGTTGTCAAATTGGTCACTTGGTAAAGATAACAGAACCATCATGTGTGGATTGTTGGGTTTGATAAGTGTGTAAAATTGTAAAATCAGCGTGTGTTTACATAGTGAAATTGCTTATGACACATACGTGTTGATTTTGTCATTTCATGAGGGAGGGTGTCTGTATGTTTTAACCAGGTCAGATTCTGTTTTAGTCCATCATTCCTGTTAGTCAGACGACTGGGATTCTGAATTGCTTTTGATGATATTAGACATTGTTTGTGATTTCTGAAATGCATTTTCTGGATTATTTCAATATTGTCAAAATCAATTTTGTGACCTGATTCTGTCGCGTGTACACAAGCTTTAGCTAGTTGATGATTTTTCAAGCTTTTCTAGTTCAACCGGATTTCGCGGTGGTCGATCAGACACTCTATGGTGTTTATTTCTTCTGATCTTGATTTCTCTCTGGTGATGTTTGTCCGACGTATATCGCATCACATTGCAAGCATTTTATTTTATAGACACAATTAGATAGAGAATCTTTAGGGATTTTATTTTTCATATGGACAAGATTGATTTGTTGTGTGTGTGAGTGTGTGCATCTGATGTTTTGAAGAAAACTCTAATGTCGATCTTATTGAGTACTCTTCTGATATCGTCTGACGTCTCTGCTCTATATGGAATGACAGCTGTTGAGGTCCATGCTTTTGGAATACGTTTCGATCATACTTAATGTTGGTGTTGATTTTGTTGATGAAGTTCCATGGGTAGTTGTTTTGCTTGAGAGTTTCAGTAATGTTTGATATTTCTTCTTCTTTTTGTTTCTCATCCGTTATCAGAGAGTGTGCTCATCTAAGAAGACTTGAAACATCTGATACCTTTGCGCTGTTGGAGTGTGAAGATCCAAAGTCAAAATATTTATTGGAGTGGGTTTCCCTCCTGAATATAAATACACTAATATTTCCGTTTTCCCTGCTCTTAACTAGCCAGGCAGTCTCGAAATGGTAGCTCATCTACGTCTGATTCTGCCTACTTCCGAAGTAAGCTGGATTTTTGAAGATACACAATTTATTTTCTCCAGGAATGAATTGTGTAGATTTCGTTTATGTACTGCAAAAGTATTATCTACATATCTTAACCATATTTTCGGAGTGGGTATGCTTTAAAATATGCTTTCTTCAAATCTATTCATGAAAAGATCAGGTATTAATGGGGATTTTCTGTGAAGAGTCAGATGTCAGAAAAGAACTTATAAACATTTTAAATCTGTAATCTGAACTGCAAAGTATACGCAAAGATTATTATTATTATTATTACATGCATTATCTGTGATATTATCTACTCACAGTTCATTATGTCTCCACTAAATCTCGCCCAGTTAGCTAGCTTGTTAGTTTTCTAGCCAGTCCCAAGTCTGGGTGAATAGGCAGAGTTGGGCGTGGGGCTAGCCACCCTACACCACACAACCAGTCAAACTGCTGCAGAAACTTCAGCGCATAACAAAAATATTAAAATATAAAATATATAAAAGACGAACATATACTCTGCTGAAATCAGAAAGGCAAAATGACGCAGCGGGCTATTGAAACCCTACCTCTGGGAAAACAGTCATCCAGCAGATGTGCCTTCTCTCGTTGAAAGCAAGAATAAGAATGGGACGTGGAACGTACGTACAATGTATGAGGCTGAGAAGATTACCTAGGTAGACAAATAAATGCTAAGATACGGCCTAGAAGTGCTAAGAATTTACGAAAGCAGATGGAATGTATTCGGAAATTGTAAATTGAAGAGTCAGCAATCTACTTATGTCTGATCCCCCAGACGACAACCATGAGGACAATGAGGTAGTAAGTGGCCTTCATGATGTCAACAGTGGCAGTCAAAACCCTAATGCAGTGGGAACAAATTTCATCTTGCGGGATCATGACAGCAAGATTCAACTCCAAAGGAAGTAAGGTGACAATTATCCAGTGCTACGCACAGTGCTACAGACAAAGCGGAGCAACAAAAGAAGGAGGACTTTACAGACAACTACAAACAGTAGTGGACAACATCCCAAATGGTGACATCAAAATCCTTATGGACGAAAGACAATTCTATGACACACTGGTAACTGAAGCAGGACAGGCAGGCCACAGGTAAAAGAGACCCTAGAATATTACATCAAATAACCAGGTCTCTATCCGAAAAGAGATCAACCCAAATGATGAAACTAATAAAAGATGAGTGGGTTAATCACTTTAAAAGACTCTTGAACCGACCATCACGTGTAAATCGCAAAGAAATACACCAACAACAACAAAACGCACAGAAATATCTGCCAGTGGACACCACTCCTTCAATGAAAGCAGAAATCTTAAGAATCGATCATGCTACTGAACTGCATTCGGGGAGGCAGCAGGCCTAGGCGGAATTCCCCACCCTCACGAAGCACTGAAAACGGACCCAGAGACTGCCAAAGATGCTCTCATGTCATTACTGCGAAAAGTTTGGAAAGAACGAAAGGTGCCTACCGACTGGAAGAAGGGCTACCTCGTCAAGCTGCCTCTGAAAGAACTGACTGGCGTGGAATCATACTCTTGTCCACGCCAAGCAAAATACTAACCCGGGTCAAATTGGACAGAATAAAGGATGCACTCAATACAGAAGTCCGCAAAGAGGAACGAGATGGATTCAGGAAAAGCAAATCATGCGCTGATCAAATTGAAACTCTACGCATCGTCATCACAGAGCAGAACATGGATTTCCAGTCAAGACTCTCTCTATCTCAACTACGTCGACTTTGGAAAGGCCTTCAACAGCGCAGACCAAGAAGTAATTTGGAAACGACTTCATCACTACGGAGTGCAGTGCTCAAGTCTTTATCAACCTCATTCAACAGCTGGCTATACGACAATGCCAATTGTCAGGTGATCCACAACGGGAAACTCAGTGAGCCATTCGAAGTGAATACAGGAGTAAGACAAGTTTGACTGTCTCACTATTATCCTCGACGATGATAGTTTTAATTGTGGTTGACTGGATTATGCTTCAGACTGCGCGTGGGAGTCGGAAAACAGAAATACGTGGGACGACTGATAGAAAGGCTCTAGAATACCTGGATTTCGCAGATGACATATATCTAATATCACACAAACACCAAGAATTGCAAGCAAAGGCCAACAATCTGAGATAAGGGGTGAGCAGTGAAGATAGGAGTCCAGGTGAAGACAGAGAAGACGGAGGTGATGAAGGTAACCAAATGACCAAAAGCAACGAAAGCAATAACCACCACCAATCGCCATCAATGTGAAAGATTTAACAGAGGTTGCCTCCTTCAATTATCTGGCAAGCATCATTTCAACTGCAGGCGGAACGGACGAAGATGTCAAAGCCAGACAGTCAGAATCGCAGAGGCAAGATACGCCTTCATCAATATGAAACCAGTTTGGAAATCTTCCGCACTCAGCACTAAACAAAACATTCACATTTTCAACAACACCAATGTCAAGTCGGTCATTGCTTCTCTACAGGTCAGAAGCTTGCACTGCGCTTGAGTCACGAAAAGCATTTCCAACAGGTCACTGCAAACGTTCATCAATAGCTGCCCAACTAGCTGCCTAGCTCCCTACTGAAGATTGAATAGCCGGTCAGAAATAACAAGCAACAAGAAACTATGGCGGGGAACAAACCAACAAGCAAGAGCTGATCGTTCAACAAATGTGCAGCAGAAATTGGAGATGGATTGATCAGGCATACATTGAGGAGGCCGCCGAACGACATCGCGCGCAATGCAGGCCATCGCTTGAGTGAAATCCCAATGGGAAGCGACTAGTGGGTCGTCAGTGCGAGAGTGACATGGAGGAGATCGTGTATATGGTAGAAAGAGATGAGAGAGTTTGGTCAGTCGTGGACCCAGGTGAAGATGACCGCAGAAAACAGAGCGAAGTAGAGATGTGTTTTTGAAGCCAGCCATATGTTCCCCTCGGAACGCAAGGGAACAATAAATAAATAAATGAATAAATAAATACTCAGATATCCTGTACAAACTTTGTGACTTATATTTCTGGCAAAACTAGCAAAAACAAGCGCACCCACACATACATAAATACACAGTGTTAAAAGAAGGCGAAAAACACGCCGAGTTTGTATTCATATCAAATCTTCATTCCGCTGAATTCAGTACATATTATCTTTTCGCCTTATTTCATTTCATTTCATTTCATTATCTTTCTCAATAACACTATACACTATCTACATTTGTGTTGAGCAATTATATTTCTCTCCCAAGTAGAAAAGGAAAGAAGAAGAATAAAAAGGAAACTAACATTTGGTTTTTGCATTTTGTGTGTATGTACGCAGGTGTGTGTGTGTGAGTAGTATTCATCAGCTGTTGCTGTTTGGTTGTTTTGTGTGTTTTTCTGAAGTTTGAGTAGTCGTAGTAGTAGAACTGGTGAATAAGGAATGCAGAAAATTCAATTTATTCTCTCAATAAGAAGAAAAGTAATGATAATAATAATAATGGTTCCTCAAAGATAAATTTATATATTGAACAAATTATTTCTGCTGTTTTGTTTTCGTTTGTTTTCGTTTATTTTTCCTTGTACTACTTCTCTATTACTCGACTTTTGTATATTATTTCCTTAGTAAAACAACACTAGATTATCTATCTGCATACATATATATATATATACGTATGTATAATTGCATTTGTTCAATTTTCAATGGACGAAATATATTTTCTGAATGCTTACGTATAAATTTAACTATTTCTGGTTTTTATAAATTTTTATGCGAAGCAATAATATGAGTTTTCCTATGCATTATACCAACGATATAACTTGTGATGCACAATAAGTTGTGTTCTGTGAGCTGATTGGTTTTATTTGCGGAGCTTTCATCATCCTGTTTTTTAAAAAAGGAATGGATATCCTCAGAATTTCATCGAAATAATGTGTTTAAGCTCGAGTCATAACACCAACAACCAGCCAATCCACTATTCCCATTTCTGTTCACTTTAACCATGGACTTACTAATGGATAGATCTGTATACTTGCATTTCAACAGCTTCTGCCCGTTGAGATGCAAACGAACGCTGGTGAAAACGCTTTTCTCTAGAACAAACTAGACAGTGAACTAATGTTTCTTGAAAAATGCTGGAAAGAAAATGGATACCCACAAAGTTTCATTAACAAATATGCCAAGAATGAACTCAAGAAACTTGATACCGCTACAGTCAGTAGGAAGCCAATTTTCATCAAACTCAACTATAAGGGCGACAACATTATGAGAATGATAAATAAAAGATTAAGCGCAACCCTGTCTAGGACGTGTCCTGCAGCGTTATTAGTCTCTCTTTCCCGAACAACCTCTTCACTGGTACGGTCAAAGATTGACAAGTACCCCTCACATGTTACCTCCAAATGTGTATACCAATTCACATGTATCTGCGGGAGCAGTTACATTGGAAGAACAGAGAGGAGGGCCTACGTCAGATTCTGCGAACATATCCAAAAAGTAAAAGAAATGACCTCGTTCAAATTCCTCTGATCGATGATAACTGATGTTTGTTTCTGCTGGCCGGTTATCTTCCTCACCTAAATATAGCGTTTAAAAGACACATCTGGCATAAGCCACTAAATTGCTAATCATCAAACTCATGACCATACTTCATATCAGCAGAAACATCATACAGCAGGAGTTATAACAGATAGATGAGAGAGAACAAGGATGGTAAGAACAGAACTGATGCTTACTAGGGTTAAATACATTGGGTTTTAAATGAAATTATATAAGCCCATCTAATTAATTTCACAATTGGGAATTATTACTGCCTGTCTCCGTTTTGGGTATGTTCTGTTAATTGCTACTAGTTGCCGACTAAATAATTTACATTCTATTGGCGTCTCATCTTCAACGTCTTCTCTAAAGCTGCCACCTGACAAACTACTTATATCTAGCTATAAATACCACACATTCATATAAGCACAGTATAATATGCTACCATTTATCACGTACAATTTATACTTCTCTAATGCCAAAATTCATTAAACACCTGGTATATTGTAGTCGAAATAAACACTTGTCTAATGAGTGATTCTTAAGAATAAATTAAGGATAGTGGTCACATTCACATGAAAACAAATGAAGTACATAATTTATTTATGTTGTCTAGATCCTCTTTCCTCGAAGAACACCAGTCAAGAAATGATGGAAAGTGTCCCAACGAATTAACACCTACCTGTAAAAAGATTGAATATCCCAACGAAACTCGACTCATTGTTAGTGCATTAAAACACACTCTTGTGAAAACGAATTCCTTTTATTGTCGATTTGTTTTGAGAATCATTGCACAAAAATCATTTATGAGTTGATCACGGATTGATATCAGTTAGAGAACAATTGAAAACCATCCAAGGAGTACTGGACAGCCAGCTGTTTCATCCTAGTTGAGGAATCATTGGCAGTATGCACCCACCGGTAGGGTTTGAAACCAGGACCTTCCGGTTACAAGGCAAGCTGACTGGTATACCAGTCAGAAACTGGGACCCGACTCCTCAATGGCAAGCACATGAACTCTAACTTCTACGAACTCGTGATTTTAGTGCGTCGGTGGCACAGCGGTTATAACTCTCGCCGATCATGCAGATGGTCCGGGGTTCGATCCCCTGCCGACGCACACCTGATATCTATGGTCGGCCTGAAAAATTTGGCCTACCGATATCACATGCTGAAAATTCTATACCTGTACCAAAAAATACGGTGTGGAATCAAGCTATAATCAAAAAATCAAAAAAAACCAATGTCGTCGGTGGGACGTCCATCCTCACATTTGACTGCATGGACCTTAATGGTCGCGACTTCTCACTAGAACTCCAGGAAACTCCACCCGTCCTGTAGCAAGTCACTAGTGGTCATCAGATTAATTTTTAATAGTTGGTTTGTAAGGATTAGATCAACTCGTAAAAGAACCAATCTAATCCTTACAAACCAACTATTGAAAAACAAAATCATTTAACCTGTTTTCCATATGCTACTGAAAAGATTCTGTAGGTAGTATATGGTGTTTGATGTCATCAGAGAAACGCTTGAAAATGAGAGTGATAGACGAAATTGCCAACAGTTGTAAATCACTATTTAAAGGTATATAATGAAGGCATGTAGGAAGAAAAGAGGTTTAACAGGAAGGAGAATATTATTAATTTGTGAAAATTGCACTTAATATGTTTTCAGCAAGAAAAAATAATAATTCGACTGCACAAACAGTCAGCCTTCCTAACTCACCTATAAAATGAAGCCTCAGAACACTGTAGACTTGGAGAAATGAACACGTTTCATTACTTGAACACTAATCTACATAACAAGACCTCTACAGCGTTGTTTCAACTGCAAGTGGTGGTGGGAAAAATGAGGATTTCTTAGCCAGCTACGATAGGATCGCGTTTTTAATATTCCGAAATCACAACGAAAAAGATCCAAAGTTACAATGTTAATGTCAAGTCAGTTAGTGCTCCGATATGGTTCAGAGACTTGGCACACGCGTCACCAAAAGCACTGCCAACTCGCTGCTGCAGACCTTCATTAACAGCTATCTTTGCTGGTTTGATACTGAAAATCAGTTGGCCAGAAAGCATAAGTACCAAGGAATTCCGGCGGGCAAAAATGTTAGCCAACAACTTATTACCCAACCACTATTTGGACAGAAATGGAGATGGGCCGAACATACATTGAAGAGAATTGACATCACGCGGCAGACACGCCCTCGATTTAAAGCTGCATGGGAAATGACGAGAAGCGCTTCGGTCCGAGAGTGACTGAGAGAAGATAGTGTTAGGGGGGAAATAACAGCTCAGCTTATGGTCAACTGGGAAGTCAGTTAAGGAGAATGGCAGAGAATAGAGTGAAATGAAGATATGGTGTGCCGAAGCCTTATGTTCTACTCGGAACCCGATGGAATAATAATCGATAGAGAGAACTTAAATATATTATTCTTTATAGTTCCTTGTTTAGAAAGTTACAAAATAACATCTTCGCCGATCAGAATATTTCGGTTATCCCTTGTTTAATTACAGTGTTTGTTTATCTGCTATGTACACTTCCTGACTAATACAATTTCCTATGTGGTTAGTGAAAAAAGTCACTCATTTGTCCACAAATTTACTGTTAGCACAAGCCAGATTTGAGGTCTATGTTAAAACCCTAGCGTTATAGCGTTAAATCTGCTGTCGCATAGATTGCAGAATTCCGTATATACAAGTAAAGGTTAATTAGAACATTAGGAAACGCGGAAGTATCAATTCAGAGCACTGAATGATAGTTTATACAGCCTAGAGAATTAAGTAGGGCGCCTGATTCTCGTATTCGTTCAGAAGAAAATACTCCCGTGTGATAATACTTGTTAGATATATTATTATTATAATTCCGTTAGGTTCCTAGTTAAAAATAAAGCTTCAAAAGCTAATCTGAATTTCATCCTATTCTTCGCAGTCCTCTTCAACTGACTGGATGATAGTTCATAAGCTCTCATCCCCTCCTTACACCATGTCTTCCATATCACCCTGAGATGCAATCACAACTCGTCATGCCCCATTCGATTATGTGTAAAATTTGTTTTGATAAAGTCTCAGTGTTCTTATACAGTAATGTTTATTGATGACCATGTTTCGAGCACAATTTACTGCTGCTCATAATCATATCAAGGTACTCACACGACTTCCTAACTTCATTTATATAGTTCCATTATTTTTCATTTGATTTTCACTTGATTTGATCGGTAGTAGTATTTTCCATAATCCGCATATGAGTGATGAGTCATTCCTGTTGCATGTGTTGGGTGTAGACTCCATGAACAAGGATTCAGTAATCAAACTCTATCTCCATCTTTCTAGATTAATTTTTGGAATTTTAACCCTCTCCCACGACCCTATTGTGTGGTTGTGTGTTAATCCATGAAATGCGAGTGCTGAGCTTTTTTCTAAATTACTTATCTTCTCGGGCTCAACCAATCTTACCTTGGATAAATTCTTACGTTCCGACAATCTGACTACCCCTGACCTACTAGTTTTACCTATGTAGTTGACCTCACAGTCACTGCAGTATATTTTGTAAATTATATTATATTGTCTAATTGGGTCAACCCACAGGGTCCTTTAACCTACAGATGATGATGATGAAATAAAACAGATAGAAGAGGCGCTGGTGTTAAATTACTATCTTTTAAAATCCTTAGGAAGATCGAAAAAGGCCAAAAGAAAAATAATTCTGAAACTAGTAATAATAACATAAATAAGAGAGAATACAAATCATCTACAGTTGTATCATATAAAGAGGGGACATCTGAGTCCCTACGTAGAATTCTCAATAAAGCAGGAATTAGGGTGGCATTGAAACCTACAAACTCACTCAGGCACGACAAGCTCTGTAGGACCCAATCTGTTTTATTTCATCATCATCATCTGTAGGTTAAAGGACCCTGTGGGTTGACCCAATTAGACAATATAATATAATTTACAAAATATACTGCAGTGACTGTGAGGTCAACTACATAGGTAAAACTAGTAGGTCAGGGGTAGTCAGATTGTCGGAACGTAAGAATTTATCCAAGGTAAGATTGGTTGACCCCGAGAAGATAAGTAATTTAGAAAAAAGCTCAGCACTCGCATTTCATGGATTAACACACAACCACACAATAGGGTCGTGGGAGAGGGTTAAAATTCCAAAAATTAATCTAGAAAGATGGAGATAGAGTTTGATTACTGAATCCTTGTTCATGGAGTCTACACCCAACACATGCAACAGGAATGACTCATCACTCATATGCGGATTATGGAAAATACTACTACCGATCAAATCAAGTGAAAATCAAATGAAAAATAATGGAACTATATAAATGAAGTTAGGAAGTCGTGTGAGTACCTTGATATGATTATGAGCAGCAGTAAATTGTGCTCGAAACATGGTCATCAATAAACATTACTGTATAAGAACACTGAGACTTTATCAAAACAAATTTCCCCCTTAATGGAATTACACTCTACCACAGTGCAAAAATTTTATTTGTATATCAATTCCCCATTCGAGTTTCACTCTAAGGCCTGGTATGTGATATCACTTACTAGTTTCCTCACCCTGCGTCCAATCAACCTTTGTTTTCTTCGGGATATTCGTTAGTCAATAGGTTCTCGGTTGTTTCGCTCCTGAGTTCCTTGTTGCTAATCCTTCCTGACCGGCAAGATGATCTTTAGTATAGAGCAGTGTTAGCAGCTTTTGATGAAAGTCTTCAACAGCCTTTTGGTGACGAGTTTATCAAGTCTGTGAGTCGCATAGAAGTAATGCCTGACACCAATTTTGAGAATCTGAATCCAGTTCCTCAGTCCCACTTTATCTGATAGCTGCTCTCTAACCTTGAATAAAGGGAAAGTGGCCCTGTGGGTTAGCGACACTACCTCTGAAAGTCAGTCTAATAGCTACAGAAACTTCAAAACACAACGAAATTACTTGTAAGAAACAAATTTTGAATTTCATTTCTTTCCAATTAAAAGATGCGAAAATGCATTGACATTAATGATTACATACATAAATGCAATACATATATTATTGTATTATTGTTTCCTTTAATTCCTAGAGGAACAAAGGGTTTCAGCCAAGCACGTCTCCATTGCTTTCGCTTCTCTGCTAGAGTCTTCACCTGGCTCCAAGTCTGCCCACATGCTTTCATCTCCTCTTCACATCACCTCCTCCAAGTCACCCTTGCAATGTCGACTAACTCACCGCTTCCCTTTCAGGTTCCACTCGAGCAATGACTTGTCTAGTGATGTCACTTGATGGTTTCCTCAGAGTATGGCCAATCCACCTACCTACATTTCCTCCTGCCTATTTGTTTCACAATCGGTTCCTGCGAGGTTGGTTCGCTTATTGCCAGAGATCCTTCCCTGTTGCTGATCTTTTCTGCCCGGCCATCTGATCTTGAGTATTGAGCGAAGACAACTGTTAATGAAGTTCTGTAGTTTGTTTGAGATGCTCTTTATGACGCGCAGTGCAAGTCTCTGATCCATACAGCAAGTAGCGCTGACTTCACATTGGAGTTGAAAATCCGGATCTCATTTTTGATTCTGAGTGCTGTTGACCTCCACACAGACTTGAGAGCAATGAAAGCTTGTCTTGCTTTCCCGATCCTCGTTGCTTTGATAACCTCGTCAGTCCCATCCGCCTTTGGTTGAAACAATGCTTCCGAGGTAGGTAGAAGAGGTAGTTTCTTTCAGGTTCCTTCCATTTATGCTGATTGATGTCTGTTGTTGTTGCTGTTGGTGGTGTTGGCCAGGAATCTTCATCACCTCTGTTTTCTCAATGTTGACCTGAAGTCCTATCTTCGATGGTTCTTCTGACAACTTGTTGCTTTTCGCTTGCATATCTTCCAGTTTGTGGGAAATCAGACATATATCATCGGCGAAGTCCAGATCCTCCAAGCTTTTCTGTGAGTCCATTTTTTGCCTGGTTCCTCACTGCAAAACATAAATTTCTTGGAATGTCAAAGGAGTATACACTTACATAGATATTCTCATTATGGTGCGATTTTGCTCATATTTATAGTAAGATGTAACTAGTAGAGAAGATGTGTAGCTCAGGTGGATGACTTGCGATTACTTGCGTTCTCTGAGCTGGTTGATTTGATTGTGGGGCTTTCGTCGTCCCCCATCTAGACAACATCTTCAGCGCAAGTTTAAGCAGAAAATGAACTGATTTGAATTCCCCATGAATGGTGAAATCGCGTCTCGTGGTTAACATCTTCGTGAGTGGTAGTCGATTTCCCATTTTACTGATCATTTTTTATCGACTTGGATTTCAAACTTTCTCATCACATGATTTACTTTTCATTAGTTGGTAGATTTGGTCTATATTAACGTGTTTGTTAATAGCTGGCTGATTCTCTTGAGTAACAGGCTTCTAGAAATTCCCTAACTGCATTTTCGGTGTTTCCTCTGTTTAAAATTTCGACATCATCTTAATCAAACCGATCTCCATAATTATCTATATACACTTTGATATGAAAGAATATATATAATAATAATAATAATAATAATAATAATAATAATAATAATAATAATTTACTTTATTCCAAAAACAATACTTGTGATACAGAATGGAATTTTCAGCATTAATCACAATATTACATCTAATTTCCTCAAATTATAAATAAAATTAATCACACAGAAAATTTTTCTACATTTACAATAGGGTTAATATAAAGAAAAATAGAAAACATGCAGCATTTAAATGGAAATGATAATAATGATAGCAGCTAAGGTAATAATAAAAATGCAAGTGAAAATTGCCGTGGGCTTGTTTCACACAGTCTTGTCGATGCGGTATACAAATCCTTGCATGATTAAAAATATTGAATATGATGTTCTCTTTACATGATATGGTGAGGAAAAAACAAAGATTACAACAATCATAGAGATAAGTTGGTGTTTGCAATTTTTAGAGTAAAACAAAGAAGCAACAGGACCATAAATATAATAGAAATAATAAAAGTAAAACTTCAAGGTATGTAAAGATGGATGGAGGAGATTGTTTATTTACTAGATAAAAAAGGTTAGTCAATTCTTGCCTGACGCTATTTTCATCACATAAAATACGTGCCAAGTATAGTATCATAGAATTTTATACTTAGATGTGCGAGCATACAGTTTTCTGAAGTTACTTCTTGTTCTACCTGAGGAGATGCAAGGTGAAAGCTGAGGGTAAAGTGGATGCTCCAAGTCAGACAAAATCGCTTTAGCAAACTTACTGCACGAAGTCAAGTGCCTATTAACAACGACGTTAACTATGTAGTCCACTGGGACACCACTCATCCTACTGACAGTCTTCAGCATTCTACGAATTGTGACATATTATGTCTTTCCACAGCTAATTTGTGTTCTTGGACTCTGATTCGAAGGGGACGCCCACTTCGATCACCGATGTGATGTCTGTTGTAGTTCATACAATTTATTTTGTAAATGGTGCTAATTTCATCATCTTTTTCTGTTGGATCTTTCAATTTGCACATTATCGAATGAAGTGATTGTGCTGGCTAGCTGACTGGCGTGTTTGCTGTTTCTGTTTCAAGCGATTTCAGTATTCTAGCTATTATTTTAGAGATATTTTTCTATATATGGTAGGATGGATTTTCTTGGGGCCTTTGATGGCGGCTTGTTGTTGGTGTTATGACTCAAGCTTAAACACTTTTTGATGAAATTATTAGGATATCCATTTTTTTAAAGACAGTTAGTATTAATTTTTCCTGAACTCTTTTCAACACCGAAGTGCTACAGTGTGTTTGGACCTTACTAAACAATGCACGCAGTTTCTTTTGTGGGTAAACGAGTTATTACCACTATAAATGAGTATTTGATCTATGTGCGTTGATTTTCTGCATACTTGTGTTTCTAAGTTTCCTGTTTTAGTTCCCTTGATTACAACATCTAGGAATGGAATTTTGTCGTCTAATTCTTCTTCTCTCGTGAATTTAATGTTTTCAAATATGTTGTTCATTAATTTATGTGTATATTCCAAATCACATTCCTCTAAATTATTACGAATGGATCATCAACGTAACCCATCCAGAATTTCGGTTTAATTATAGGTAGAGCTATTAATTCTAGTCTTTGCATGACGGCTTCAGCTATTAATCCTGATATGGGCGATGATCCCATTGGTGTTCCTTTTATCTGTTCGTATATTTGATCAATGAGTTTGAGTTTGAGTGGTAATACCATTTCTGGCGAGTGCTGCTTACAAGATTTATAAGTAGTATATAGATACAGATGTAAATTTATCAGAATATCAAATAGAAGAGAGATGGATTTAATGACGAAGACAAGGGATGAAAGATTCTTGTGGAAGCACAATATGGACAAGACATATACAAGTCGTGATTTTAAAGTATGGCAGACGTATTGTGCCTATATCCGTTTACTGAACGGCCAACAGAAAATTTTAGTTAGGAAGTACTCCTGTGTTCTGTCGTTACAGCATCACCCACTGAAGATCAGATGATGAGTGGCGAATAGGAAGAGATGCATACCCACGATTCTACTGCTAGCTACCACTCCCGATGATAATATCAGCTGAAAAATGATTCAGCAAACTGATGAAATCTGGCAACAACAACAACAAAAAAACACCATTAGATCTCAGAGACTGGTGTGTGTTGTTTTTTCAGTGCTGATAGCAGTTTTCGCTTAATTTATAATCTCTGCTATTTAAACGGTTTGTCTGAGTGATATAATCACTGTAATAATGGCATATCACTTCATGCTAGATAAGTTTATGCGATATGACATTGGATGATATTTTTGGGAGCAGAATTTATTACTGTTCATAATCATATCAGGGTATTCAGATGACTTTTTAATGTACTTGATGTAATTTTCCACATATATCTGGGATAAGTGTTGCATCATTCCAACTGCGTGCATTTTATGTTGGTTAGATAAACAAAGTTGTGCGTTGGTGACACAGCGGTAGAGTGCTCACCGACCATGCCTCATGTGGTCCGGGGTTCGATCCCCGGTCACCGACGCACTCCTTTACCTCGGTAAGCCAGTAATAAGACTGGTAAAGAGGGAAGGTTGGGCATGAGGCTAGTAACCCCATCTTGTAAAACAAATTACCACTGCCACCGAAACTTCAAGCCTATAGCCTGAAACCCTGTCTTTCACTGGGAATGTAAAGGAATAAAAATATCAAAAAGTTAAACAAAGATTCAGGGATTAATCTCTCTTTCTCCCTTGCCACCTAATTATATTGCGTTTCAATAATTTCACCCTATCCCAAATGACTATTTGATTACATGTAAGTGCAACTGTAAAGCAGTGGCCAACATTGCCCAACCTCCGATAACTTAGTTGACTCGAGTCTACTTGTTTGACTTGTGCAAGTGACATCAGAATTACTACATGGTACCGGCTAAAAGCAAGTCATGTAAATACGCTGATATGATTATCGGCAGTAATAAACTGTGCTCGAAATGTACTGAAAAGGATTTTCGTGGTGAGCTATGTTTCTGGACTATACTGAAGAACCAACTGACCAAAACTGACTAAGTGCAGTGCAGACGATTTTCAAACTAATTTCAAACTGATGAAGTTCTGTCCCGCCTTTCTGAATCTAGTTTTGACACCTTCATCCGTGCCGGTTCCCTGTAGTTTAAACACTGCTTCCTAGATAAGTGAGGACGGAGTAACCTCTGTCAAATCTCTCCCGTAGATGGCGATTAGTGCTGGTTGTTGTTGCTGTTGCTGTTGGTTATCTTCATCACCTCCATCTTCTCTATGTTCACCTAGAGGCCTATCTTCGCAACCCACTTCTTCTGTCAGTTTGTTGGTTTTCGTCTGCAATTCTTCGAGTTTGTCAGACATTAGACATATATATCATCTGAAAAATCCATGTCGTTTAGAGCCTTCATATCAGTTCAAAGTATTCCTGGCTCCTCACTCCCATGCACATTCTGATGCAGAATCCAGTCCACCACATTGAAGAATATCGTCATCGGTGATAATAAGCACTTCGAATGGCTCACTGAGTTTCTCGTTGTGGATCACCTGACACGTGGCATTGTCATACAGCCAGCTGTTGAATAAGGTTGATAAACATTTTGGCATTGCACTCCGTAGTGTTGAAGTCGTTTCCAAATTACTTCACTATCAACACTTAAGGAAGCGTTTTCAAAGATGATTTTTCGCACCTGCATGATTGAATTTACTGAATTTCCATTGATTGTTGATATTTTTTAAATGTGACATTGATTTTTTTAACTGTATAAATACGGAGTTTTGTTTAACATTCTCGACTGTTGTATATCTGTCTCTTATTTCTGGCTTTATTGCTGAGGGCTCAGTACTTTCGATGTTATGGCGTACACTGCTTAACGGAATCTCTGACAGGTGCAGCTTCTCGAACCAGTCTAAATCCAAGAGGTCAAGGTTTGAATTATTGATGTAGCATGTGCCGACGAAATGACTATCGCGAAAACCAACGCTGCATTTTATTTCTCCATTCAATCGAAGTCTTCCATCACATCCACTAAATGCTATCTGATTTGTCTTTTCTAAGGCAGGGCATCCCAACTTCTGTCATAATTTCTTTGATATTGTTGTAATATCGGATGCTTGTCGATTTGTAGGTGTGGCGGCTGTGTATTAATCGTCTGATCGATAAATTTGCGAGTTGCCGGAGTACTAATATGATATGCGGCAGTAACTCACAAAGACTTGGGCATGTGGCGCCGTCTGGATCGACTACGAAATCTGGGTCGGTTGTTTCGTTTGCAGTAGCCATCTTTGTGACCAACAGTATGGCATCGACGGCATTTATGCTGTTTGAATGGGCATAAGTTTGCAAAATGCCAGGAGCCACAGTGCCAGCAGGCTGATGGTGGTTTATTCTGAGGATGAAGCCGTGCCGTTGATGTCAACGGTACTGGATGTACCGCATGCACTTCTGCTGCATTTTGCCTGCCAGACTGCACCAGGACGGTGTAGTTATGAATGTTGATTAAACGCTGGTATTCTACACCGACGTCTTTCAATGTCATTTGTGGGTCTTGTTCCAGACGATTTAATAGGCCTATGTGTATGTCAGTAAATTTCGAGGACTGCAAATCACAAATGAAAACCAATTCCTTGAACTGGTCTTCTGAGAGCGATTTCAATTTAAAACGTTCACACATGCGATTAACTATACCCAAATGAGTATAGATATCATCATTTTCGTTCAGAACTAGTTTCATGCAATGATATCGAATGTTGAGTAAAGATCTCTGATCACCAAACTGATGACGAAGGGTATGGACAGTTTCATCGAATGATCTTTCTCTGGGCTTCTGTGGGAGAATTAAGTTGCAATATTTATCTAGCTCATCTGCTCCCAATTTACGAAGTAGAAGCCGTACTTTCCAGGCATCATCTTTATCCGCAAAGTCTACTCGAAATAGGTCTTCATATCTGCGAAAGCAGGTATCAAAAGTCACGTTAGCATCTGGATCATAAATGAATTCTGAGATGCTACTATCAATGCTGTAGATGAATCGGCAGGGCGTGATATCTGTAGACCAACAAGCATTTCCAGCATTTTTAGCTGCTGTCCCATTAGTTTCTCTAAACGCGGTAGGTCCATCTTGAGCAATCCCTTCGCCAAATTTGTTATGTATGAATATTGTAGACTACGAGCGAATCTAACTTAATACACTGGCTAATCTGTCCTAATCGCACGTCAACAGCAACAACAACAATACCGCCGGGTACGCAAGACAAAGAAAAAAAAAGACTGGACGTTGATACGAGAGCTTTTACTGTCTCTATAACAGATATAGTTGAGGTAGAGATTTCACTGCTATTCTATGCTCTTTCTGATGATGATGATGATGATGATGATGATGATGATGATGATGAGCAGAGTTGATGTTTGATCCGCAAATGATCCGCTTTTCATGATTCCAAATTGATCTCAACGGAGCTCTGCATTAATTATCTATTAATTGCCAACTAAATATGCCTTTATTACGCCCGCTAATTTCTGCCAAATGTCATACTATTTTATGTCCACTTCTATGTCAATATATACTGACAGAGAAGGGCAATTAGAAATTAAATCAGCTGAATGAACAGTAATCACAAGAATATTTTATTTTGCCTCAATTGAAATACCTTATTTTAATTAGACTATAGAAACTGTTCAGCGTAGAAAAAAAATGCCAAAATGTCAAACAGAGGTCAATGTAAAATAATGATTTGAAAATGTGTTCCCTTGTTTGCTAAAACAAACGAGCCAGCAAACGGAAAGGCTAAAATTAATTCAAGCGTGTTTCAGCTCTTTAAAACAAAGTGTTCATTTCTGCTCTGCGTTACAGTGACGTGCCCTATTCCTTTTAAAACTTAACAAATAGAACAAAAATCCATCAGAAATGTAAAGGGAACTATAACACTGTCGAGATAATTGAGAATGGAATGTAAACCAACCTAGCCATGAAGTATAAACGTTTCTGGTTCGACTGTATCCCACTGCGATTGAACAAATGAATTGTGGATTCTTACCACAATTTTACAAAATTCAGTGAAAAGTCAAACTAAAATTTAGATGCTTAGGTATTATATACATCCATCCACCTCATCCAACAGCTGTATGACAATACTGCATGCCAAGTAATCCACAACGGGAAGCTTACGGAACCCTTCGAAGTGAGAACAGGAGTAAGACAAGGCTGCCTACTACCGCCAGTGACCTTCCTGATTGCAGTAGATTGGATAATACCACAGACAGCAGGCGATGAGGAAACAGGCATAAAATGGACTCACACAAAAGAACTTGGAGGATCTAGACTTCGTCGATGATATATGTCCGATTTCCCACAAACTGGAAGATATGCAAGTGATGAAAAGCAACAAGTTGACAGAAGAAGCATCAAAGACAGGAAGGACTTCAGGTGAACATAGAGAAAACAGAGGTGATGAAGATTCCTGGACAACAGCACCGACAGCAACACCAACAACAACAACAGCAAACAATCAGCATAAATGGAAGGAACCTGAAAGAAACAACCTCCTTTACATACGTAACTAGAAAGCATCGTTTAAACTACAGGAGGAACTGATGAGGATATCTAAGCAAGAATCGGAAAAGCAAGACGAGCTTTCACTACTCTCAAGTCTGTGTGGAGGTCAACAGCACTCAGCATCACAAATAAGATCCAGATTTTCAACTCCAATGTGAAGTCAGTGTTATCTACTATACGGATCAGAGGCTTGGCCAGCGTGTCATAAAGAGCATCTCAAACAAACTACAGACCTTCATTAACAGATGTCTTCGCTCAATATTCAAGATCAGATGGCCGGTCAGAAAAGATCAGCAACACAGACCTCTGGGAGCGAAACAACCAGGAACTGATTGTGAAACAAATATGCAGGAAGAAATGGAGATAGATTGGTGACCATACTCTGAGGAAACAAACCATCAAGTGACATCACTAGAGAAGCCATCGCTCGAGTGGAACCCGAAAGGGAAGCGACGAGTTGGTCGTCCAAGGGTGACTTGGAGGAGGTCATGTGAAGAGGAGATGAAAGCATGTGGGCAGACTTGGAGTCAGGTGAAGACTCTAGCAGAGAACCGAACGCAATGGAAACGCACGGCTGTAGCTCTATTTTCCTCTAGGAATTAAAGGAAACAATAATAATAATAAAATAATAGGTACGCTATCATGTTCCGTATTCGGCGAAGTATATCAGTACATTCGTGCACATACTTGAGTGTCCAGCGTGAGAGACAGTCGGTCCCAGAAATAGCAAGTATTATTTGTTATTGTATGCCATTATTTGACACTATGACTGGGCATTAGCTAGTAACTAGTGTAGTGTTTGTTGTCCTTGATGTTGGTGCAGTTTGGATTCTATCAGTCAAGTTTCCAGTGTGGTCAGCATGCTAGATGGATTGCCGTCATGATGCACTGCAGTGTGAATTGTTGATATTGGATGGTGGGAGGTAATCGGCCATGTGAAGTCTTGCCTGACCTAGGTTTCGTGCTGGTTGGATTGCCTGCAACCAACCTTGAAGGAACTCGAGTTCCTTCTGAGTTTCGAACCCTTGCCACCCAGTGCTACAGACAGACGTTGCCAGTGAGCTATTCAAGCTCGCGTTGTAACCACAGAAGACAAGAGTCAGGCAACAGATCGTTTATTCACCAAAATCAACAGATATTTATGGACTTTTCTGTACATTATTATTGGTTATGGTTAGCAGAGAAACGTCTTCTGATTGGTTGTTTTCCCGCTAAAGGTTATTCTGTCATCTCTTTTTTGGCGTATTTTAGACAGTTCATTGATCTATCTTCTAATCTTTTCCGCCCACGCTAAGTCTGTCGTGATTGGTTGTTGAACTCCTCAAGGTTAGGCTTTATCCTTGTTTTTTTTCTCATGACCAAGATTTGGGACTTAAACATTGACGTAAATTGTTGTCGACCAATTTTGGCTAGCAGACAGCTCTCACCACAGTTTTTGACCCCCTGCTTTACTTTATTCTTTTGCATTCTGAGTGGGACATAGAACTTCAAATTTGAGCGTTAAAACTGCATTAGAAGTGGTGTTTATTGTTTACGGGGTGATATCGAAAGCCTCACGCTCAACCATCCCTCTTCATCAGGATTACTGCCGGCTAAAAGAGGCTTAAGGGAGTCGCGGCCATGGATCGAGCCCCGGACTACATGAAGAGTGATTAGTGGGTATTCTGCCGCTGAACCACCAAGATACAGACGCATACTAACTAAAACTTCATCTGTGTTAGGCTTATCAGTCTTCTGTTTTGATATTTTAATGGTATCCTCTGCGGAACAAACTGTAAAACCTTATGCAAGTCAATGAAGAAACATTTTCAACCATGAATATAAACGACAGTTAGAGAAACTAGACCAGAGGTAATCTGTTTTATAAGCAGTTTCTACACTTATTCCAAAAGAAGTCTGTACATTTTGTGTGATACCATCTCGAATAAATCATTGTGAAAGATTGCTAAAAAATATTCTGAACCATTTCAGTCACTGATGTAAATCGACAAAGTAATAAATCATCTACTCAGACGACCAGTATTGCAAGATGATATCATTTTCAAAATGACATTTCCCCCGTCAGTATTCATTTGTCTTCTGAATGCCTTATTTCAGTTTATAAAAGCAACTGTTTTAAAAAAATAAGTGTATAAACACAAACGGCAAGAAAACTTACCCTTCAAACATTAACTCTAGAATAACAGAAATTAAAAATCCCTATAATTATTATTTTTCTTATTGTTCCCTTGGGTTCTCAGTGAAACATAGGGCTTCAACTACACGTCTCCACTTGCTTCTGTCTTCTGCTGTACTTTTCACCTGCATCCATGTTACGCCATACTGTTTCAACTCTTCTCCACACGATCTCCTCCATGTCACCCTTCGACGTCCCACTCGCCGCTTCCCTTTCGGGTTCCACTCGAGCATTGGCCTGACGTGCGATGTCACCCAGCGACGTCCTCAGGGAGTGTCCAATCCATCTTCACTTTCTCCTGCATATTTGTTGAGTGATTGGTTCTTGTTTTGTTTATTCCTATAGTTTCTTGTTGGTGATTCTTTCCGGTGGTCATCTGATCTTGAGTAAAGAACGAAGACAGTTGTTGATAAAGGTCTGCAACTTGTTGAAAATATTTTTTGTGACCTACCAAGTTTCTGATCCATCCGTATAGAAGAACTGACTGACTTGACGTTTGTATTGAAAATCCGAATCACTTTGTTGTTGATGCAGGCTGAGTGACGAAGATTTCCAGATTGGTTTCAGGTTGATGAATGTGTTTCTCGCCTTCCCGATTCTCGATTTGACATCCTCGTCCGTTCCTCCTGTAGTTGAGACAATGCTCCCTAGATAAGTGAATGGAGTAACCTCTTTCAAATCCCTCCCGTTGATGGTGATTGGCGCTGGATGTTGCTGTTGTTGTTGTTGTTGTTGTTGGTTGGTTGGTTGGTTATTTTGATAACCTCCGTCTTGTCTATGTTCACCTAGAGTCCTGTCTTTGCTGCCAGCCTCTTCGACTAGTTTGTCGGTTTTCGCTTGTAAGTCTTCGATTTTGTATGACATCAAACATAAATCATCCGCGAAATCCAGGTCTTCTAGGTTATTCACGTCGGTCGGGACAGGATATCCCTGTCTTCTCGTTTCCCACTGTCTGACGCATAATCCAGTCCACCACAATTAGGAATATCATTGGTGACAATAAGCACCCTTGTCTGACTCCTGTGTTTACTGTAAACGCCTCGCTGAGTTTTTCCGTTATGGATGACTTGACATGTGCCGTTGTCGTACAGCTGTTGAATAAGGTTGACGAATATTTTGGGTACGCCGTAGTACCCATGTACCCAATTAGAAAAAATAATATAATTTACAAAATACCTCTCAATGACTGTGAGTTCGGTGAACTACATAGGTCAAACTAGTAGATCGAGGGTAGTGAGAATATCAGAACATAAGAATTTATCCAAGGTAAGAATGGTTGACCCAGAGAAGATAAGTAATTTAGAAAAAAGCTCAGCATGCATGTATTAACACACAACCACAAAATAGGGTGGTGGGAGAGGGTTAAAATTCTAAAAAGTAATCTAGAAAGATGGAGAGAGGTTGATTACTGAATCCTTGTTCATCGAGTCTATACCCAACACATGCAATAGGAATGATTCATCACTCATACCCGAAATATGGAAAATACCACTACCCATCAAGTCAAGCGATAAAATAATGAAATTACAAAGGGGAAGTTAGAAAATTGTGTGAATGAGTACCTTCATATGATTATGAGCAGTAATTAATTGTGTTCGAAACGTCGTCATCAGTAAATATTACTGTATAACACTGTGAGAATTTATCAAAGTAAATTTTACTCATAATGGAATTTCTACTCTACCACTACAGTGCACAAGTTTTATTCTTATATCACGTGATCTTTGCAATTCCACTTTTTATCGACAGACAGATACTTAGTAGATTGATATGCAATACTCATACGACTTTAGAGTAAAAAAATATTTGGGTAGAGAAACAGGAAAATGAACAGATATATTTTAGCCTTTTCGAAAAACCTGACCACATGACGTAACGTCGCTTGTTATGCTCACTAAAAGCGTATTATTTCCAATCTAAGTGAAAAAATCTCATATGCAAACAACAGGAAATCGAAGTACGTAGAATTTAAATATATATTTCCTACTTACCATAATAATATTAATAATCATAATAATGATTACGACATGAACAAATCCTTTCAAAATATCAGTAAATGATGGCTGGTAGTATGTACTGTTATTATTATGATATTGTTGTTTCCTTTAATTCCTAGAGGAAAATAGGGCATCAGCCACACGTCTCCATTGCGTTCAGGTCTCTGCTAGAGTGTTCACCTGACTCCAAGTCTGCCCACACATTTTCATCTCCTCTTCACATGACCTCCTCCAAGTCACCCACCCTCGCACTGACGACCAACTCGCCGCTTCGCTTTCGAGTTCCACTCGGGCAATTGCTTGTCTAGTGATGTCACTTGATGGTTTCCCCAGAGTATGGCCAATCCACCTACCTCAATTTATTCCTGCCTATTTGTTTCACAATCGGTTCCTTCTGCGTTGGTTCGCTCATTGCCAGAGATCTCTGTTGCTGATCTTTTCTGACCGGCCATCTGATCTTGAGTATTGAGCGAAGACAACTGTTAATGAAGGTTTGTAGTTTGTTCGAGATGCCCTTTATGACGCACTGGCCAAGTCCCTGATCCGTATAGTAGCACTGACTTTACATTGGAGTTGAAAATACAGATCTTATTTTTGATGCTGAGTGCTGTTGACCTCCACACAGACTTGAGAGTAGTGAAAGCTTGTCTTGCTTTGATATCCTCGTCAGTTCCATCGGCCTGTAGTTGAAACGATGCTTCCCAGGTATGTAGGTAAAGCAGGTTGTTTCTTCCAGGTTCCTCCCATTTATCCTGATTGTTGTCTGTCGTTGTTGCTGCTGTTGGTGTTTGCGAGGAATCTTCATCACCTTTGTTTTCTCTTTGTTCACCTGAAGGCCTATCTTTGATGCCTCTTCTGCCAACTTGTTGCTTTTCGCTTGTGTACCGTTAAGAATCAATTAACTTTGATGGATGGTCATTAGCAGTGGAATTCAGGATGAGCATTTGGTCCCGTTTAGGACTCGTCATCTGGATTTACCCACATTCCCCACTGAGGCTATAACCAAGTACGCTCACACTGCACATCAGCAAGTAAATTGGTTGGTAGACTATTGCTCACTTGGAATGCACGTACATCCAGCTAACGAGTCTCAGATAGGATGAAACACAAGTCCTGGATCGTACTACTAGCCACCACCACCACAACCATACAAGTAAACCAACTTCTGATATTTGGAAGATTTCTTTTCTCAACAAACACGTACAGAATAAGGCGCCGCAGAGACATAAAAAGATGGTCTTCAAAGTTATAAACTTTTCTTGATAACATTTTCATTCCTTTACGTCCAGAATGGAACATAAAGCTTTTAGCTTTTTGAATTTTCACTGGCAGTGGTGTTATTTCTACGAACTTACTGCTTGCTAGTAAATCAGACTGGGTTTTGGCAGTGTGTCCGCTAACATTTCGAACCAAAACAAGATGAACTGTTGCCGAGTATTTTGCCTGTAATTTACCCACTCTTTCACTTTGCGGACCCAGAGACGACAGCAGATATGCTGACTCCATTATTGCAAAAGATCTGCAAAGAGGGAGAGGTGCCTACTGACTGGAGGAAAGGTTACCTAGTGAAGCCACCAAAGAAGGGCGACTTACGACTCTGCTAGAACTGGCGAGGAATCATGCTCCTGTCAATGCCAAGAAACATTCTGAGTCACATCATCCTGGAGAAGATAAAGGAAGCACTGGATGCAGAACTCCGACCAGAACAAGCTGGATTCAGGAAAGGCAAATCATGTTCTAACCAAATTGCAACTTTACGCATCATCATCACAGAACAAAGCATGGAATGGCAATCAAACCTCTATCTCAACTTCCTTCATAGAATTTGAGAAGGCCTTCGACAGCGTTGACCGCGAAGTAATTTGGAAATTACTCGAGTATTACGGCGTACCCCAAATATTCATCAACCTTATTCAACAGCTGTACGACAACGGCACATGTCAAGTCATCCACAACGTAAAACACAACGAGGCGTTTGGAGTAAACACAGGAATCACACAAGGGTTATTATTATTATCACCAAAGATATTCCTAATTGTGGTGGACTGGATTATGCGTCAGACAGTGGGAAACGAGAAGACAGGGATATCCTGTCCCGACCGACGTGAATAACCTAGAAGACCTGGATTTCGCGGATGATTTATGTTTGATGTCATACAAAATCGAAGACTTACAAGCGAAAACCGACAAACTAGTCGAAGAGGCTGGCAGCAAAGACAGGACTCTAGGTGAACATAGACAAGACGGAGGTTATCAAAATAACCAACCAACCAACCAACAACAACAACAACAACAACAGCAACATCCAGCGCCAATCACCATCAACGGGAGGGATTTGAAAGAGGTTACTCCATTCACTTATCTAGGGAGCATTGTCTCAACTACAGGAGGAACGGACGAGGATGTCAAATCGAGAATCGGGAAGGCGAGAAACACATTCATCAACCTGAAACCAATCTGGAAATCTTCGTCACTCAGCCTGCATCAACAACAAAGTGATTCGGATTTTCAATACAAACGTCAAGTCAGTCAGTTCTTCTATACGGATGGATCAGAAACTTGGTAGGTCACAAAAAATATTTTCAACAAGTTGCAGACCTTTATCAACAACTGTCTTCGTTCTTTACTCAAGATCAGATGACCACCGGAAAGAATCACCAACAAGAAACTATAGGAATAAACAAAACAAGAACCAATCACTCAACAAATATGCAGGAGAAAGTGAAGATGGATTGGACACTCCCTGAGGACGTCGCTGGGTGACATCGCACGTCAGGCCAATGCTCGAGTGGAACCCGAAAGGGAAGCGGCGAGTGGGACGTCGAAGGGTGACATGGAGGAGATCGTGTGGAGAAGAGTTGAAACAGTATGGACTAACATCGATGCAAGTGAAAAGTACAGCAGAAGACAGAAGCAAGTGGAGACGTGTAGTTGAAGCCCTATGTTCCGCTAGGACCCCAAGGGAACAATAATAATGATTCACGAATACTACCCATCCAGACATGAATATAAGAACAACAAACAACAAGTTCAGCGGGGTGTCTCTTTTCAGCGACGAATTCATCCACTTAGATGTACAATCGCATTTATAGATAAATATTTTTTGTGTATATGTGTACATTAGGACTGTCAAATAAAAATAAAATAAAAAATTAGTTTAGGTTACTGTTTACATCATCAAAATGTTTCGAAAATGTGATGAATAACTAGGGTAGGGGGGTGAAGACTGGTAAGCATTGACAAGGGTTGCGTAAAATGAAAAGCATCCAGAAAAGTGGGATGCTGATGAAACAGTATGGAGACAGGTGTCCAAAGTAAATTATGTATCAGGTAGAAAGAGTAAATAAAGCTTTAGTTTAGTCATAGGAAAAATGTATCAAATAGTACTAGTAAAAAAGTGGTTGGATTTGGAATTATCAAGGTATAAGAAGGGGATGGAGAAGTTTCTTCTGTGTTCATAAATCAGGGTTTTCTGTCCCGATCTCCAAGGCCTCGGCTATGCAAAGTATGCGGAAGCTTACCATATTCGAGAGGCTTCTTTTGACTTTTTAGATGGCTTTGAATGAATTCTCTTTACATATTGAGGGACCAGTGTTCAGTATATGTTCAATTATAGCACTCTTTAATGATCCACTGTTACCTCTTCGTAACCACGCAGGATACTGTTCTTTGACTCTCTTGGATAAAACACGCATCGAACGACCTATATGTCTCGCTCGGTCTACATGAGCAAGTAAAGTGATAAGTAGATACATATAGAAGTGGTCAAATACGATAACATATCTCTGGAGTTGTTGAATAACTATGGGTGGTTTGAGTGTACCAATCGCAATGTAGCAGTAGAGAATGTTGTTTTCAGAGCGTTAGATATTCTCCTTTTTAGAATGTCGGTCAGAATGTCACCTTTTAACTCCACAGTCATGCACAGCGTCTTCTTTGGCATAGAGATGGGTTGTTCTTTGTTGATTTTCGGCTTTACTTGTTTATCTATAAAGCGTGGTGGATAACCATTCTCATGTAGTTTCTTCCTCAAAACAGTAATCTTCTCTTCTAATGATTCTAAAATCAAACCTGTCAAACAACAGGTGTCTGTCTTGGACCTTCAAAGCGATGAACACTGGATTCGAGTCGCATGGGAAATGTAGTCACTCACTGAAAAGTGACAGCATCTAGCTGTTGAGTCCTCAGTAGGATGGACCTTCCATTCTGGATTCCTCTTCGAACTATAGCTAAAAACAAGTAACTTCAAGGCACAACGGTTAGCGCTTGTAAACTCATTGAAGATAACCAATCACTACTTTAGTGTGTAAACGAGTAACGCTTGAACAGAGAGTGAAACATTCCGCCTTTTAAATATGAAGTTTCTGATGTAGCCTTCAAAACCCAAAACTTGTTATGGTCTGCGCACACAGGAAACCAATCTATGCATTCTACTGCATGGTTAACCAGAACTTTCTTGACTTATACTGTCCAAAATTGCCCCCCAACGACAGCAAAACGATGGTTATTCGAGATGAAATCTGCGGTACAATTTAACAATGATAATAAAGCATTAAAACTAAGATTACCTTGTTAGACAGCTACTCAGATCAGAGAATTTTCCAGTACAAAACAACCTGTGTAGAATAAAATTAGTTAACCAACGATTTGATAAGCTCAAATAGATAACTCAATCTATCTACCATATGCTTCTGAGAGAGAAAGAAAGAGATAGAAAACAAAAAAAACTGAAGCATATTACTTCATCGAACATTGAATACCATCAGTCGACTCTCATGGGAATGTTTGAAAGTGAAATTAAAATTTGACACATTCTCAGTACTCAATCTACAACAACAACAACAAGAAGTCGTTTGTCTTCTATGTGTCACTTTTAAAAGAGACACAAAGATGTACACAGGAGAGAATATGAGAGTAAAAGTCAAGTTTTTTTCTTAACTTGCAGATGATTCTAGTCAAGATAAGAAAAGAATTTTTTCACTAGCGCGTACACTGTATAACCTGACTAAATAGAGGAAATATTGATAATGGAAGGTAGTCACTTCATTTTTTAATCTACAAGGCCAATACACATATATTTATATAAATAATTAGGAAGGTGTCTTCTCAATTGGTTCCTTTGATAAATTTCGATAAAGAAAGGAAGAACTTCTAATGAAGAAACTAATCAACAGCGAAACATACAATAAACTGAAGTCAAAAGGTGAACGCCTGCCGTCTATGTACGGCCTACCTAAAATCCATAAGGCAAAATGTGACTTTAAGACCAATCTTGTCAATGATTGACTCACCATGCCACACGTTAGCTCGATGGTTAGCTGATTCCATAGAGCCATTTCGAATTAAATTCGCAACCCATAGCCTGAAGGATAGCTATCAATTTTCCAAGGAAGTTGACAATATATTGACATATCAGACAAACTCATGGTATCGTATGACGTGGCCTCCTTGTTTACAAACGTACCACTGATGAAAACGATTGATATTATTTGTAAACAAACGGATCTACTACCATTACCGGAAACAGAGATAAAGCGACTACTGCTGCTCTGCACAAGAGATATACAATTCAAATTCAGCAATCAACTCTACCGAAAAATTGATGGGGTCGCGATGGGTTCACCTCTGGGACCTATCCTGGCTGATATCTTTATGGGCTACCTTGAACAGACACAACTAAGTTCTGCTATCAATGGAACAACCTACTATCGCCGATATGTTGATGACACATTTGTTGTTTGCAACGACATGGATCACGCATCGGCATTATATGATCGCCTAAATGAGATCCATCCAAATATCAAGTTCACCATGGAATATGAACATAAAAAATGAGTTAAATTTCCTGGATCTAAATGTAAAAAGAACAAACGAAGGCATGATTAAAAGTCCATCTATAGAAAAGAAACCTGCACTGGACAATATCTTCATTATAACAGGTTTTGTCCCATAAGCTATAAACGTGGATTAGTGAGGACTTTGTACGACAGAGCCTGGAAGCTATGTTCACCAAACAAGGTCGGAGAAGAACTAGATTTCGTCGAAAATTCCTGAGCTAAAATGGATAATCTTAAGGACTTATACAGAAGTATAGCAGAGAAAAAGATAAGAAAGAAAAACACCCAACTGTAGAAAAGAAGAAAGTGTTTATTTGTCTTCCATTCAAAGGAGATGCAGTGTCACAGAAGATTGAAAGGAGCAATAAATAGAAGCTTCCGGCAGCAAAACTCATAACAGTATACAGCACCACTCCTTCTATAATCCACTCAAAACTGGATGAATACCCTGTCGATGTCACCTCTAACTGCGTTTATGAATTTATGTGCACTTGCGGGAGCAAGTACATTGGAAGGAATATATTCCAAGAAACCTATGCCTGAAAGGAAGCAAATATTCTCAGAGTGCAATTACCAGACATATTGTTGATACCGGACATTTCGTAGGGATTTCTAAGTCCTTCAAAATATTAAATAGACAAAGGACAGCAAATTTACTACAATTTGCCAAAGTGATCGCAATCAAACGACTCAAACCAACCAGACTTATGCTTACAGAAAGAAAGTGTGATTAACCTCTCACTCCCTTGGTAACTGAATTTTGATTTTGATTACAATAATTAGTCATCTAATTCAGTGATCTTAACTCACTGAACATATCTTAATTTCATAAACTGTAACCGCCTTTGTTTTTGGAGTTGCTATGTGAACCTACAAGCTAGCACTGTTTCTGTTAATCAATTTTTTCTGTTTTCTGTCTTACCCCTCCTCCCTCTTCTCAACTTTAAAAGCGTATAAATTGATGATGAAAACTTAAAATAAAAATTGTAATGCTTTCATTTTTGAATGCATCAATTTTATCTCTTCTCTACTACCACTCAAACATTAAAGTATGTTATTATCATTTATATAACCATCGTAATTTCAGGTAGCCTGCAGTTGATGAGAACCTGTGAAATAGAATGATATCATTTTATACTGCAAATTTCGTCTTCCTTTCTTTATCTAAATTAGGAAGGTATTTGAACAGAGATAGAGCAACTATTGATACAGAATAAGATGCACCCATTCAATTTCGTTGGTTCTCTTCAGCTGCGTACAACCTGTAATACTCAATTAGACTAGTTATAATACGATTTTTTCAGATTAAAGTAGTTACAGCGAACAAATGTGGTTTCAATTAATGCCTTCTTCTTTAGGCTCAACAACTATAAATCCATTAATTTATGTATACAACAGTCAGCGAGTAAGAGCAAATTAGAATCATATCAGAAATGTATTGTGAAACAAATATAAGATGGGATATGCCTGATCAATGAGAACATGAGATAAAATGAGACGAAATAATTCCATGATATAAATATATATGATCTGCAAAAGTACAGGTTTCGAGGGTGAGCGAAATCAGCGGTTTGTGAGACAATATGAGTACTTCAGAAAATAAACCAACAAATGGATTGGAGCAGACATAAGTTCAAGGGATTGATATCAGTTAGAGAACCATTGAAATCCAGCATTGGAATACTGGACAGCTGTTTCATCCTAGTTTGATAATCGTCCGCAGTACGCACCCACTGACAGGGTTCGAACCCAGCACCTACAGGTCACAAGGCAAGCCCGTACACCATTCAGTCACTGCCTTGTAACCGGAAGGTCTTGCGTATTAATCCCAATTGGTTTGTACTGTCGATGATTCCCAAACTAGGATGAAACAGCTGTTGATGGTTCTCTAACTGATATCAATCCATCATCAAATTGACCCTTGAAAAGCAGTATGCATTAAAGAAATTTTGACCATAAAATAAGCAGTGTGTTAAACAAGGAGAGGATGGTTGCATATATTTAGACAGCTAGAGACCAAAGCTGTGTATACACACCTCTTTAGCTTCATACTGATGAAATACGAACGTAATTCCATATTAGTTTGTTTATTAGGTATATCACACAGTGAAACAGTATTACTTACTGGATGACGTTTCGAACAAAATTTATTGGAATTGGAAAATCAGGAAGGGGAGCTCCCAATGTTAGATTGTAACGTAAAGAGGAAAGAAGATGGGAAGGTAAACACTAGGGTTTACAGGAAACCCACACACTCCAACAGATATTTGGACTTCCGATCATCCCATCCTATGTCAGTAAAAATAGGATTGCTGAAATGTTTAAATGACAGAGCACAAAAACTAAGTAGTACCAAAGAAAATCTAAAACAGGAACTAATACACATAAAAGAAGCCTTAAAACTTAATAATTACCCGGATAAATTAGTAAAGAAATATGTAAGGAAATGTAGAAATAAATAATGATAGTAGCGACAGTGATAATAACAATAATAATAATAGTTGATACTGAGCACAAGGTCGATGTGAATACTGCATTTAAAATTATTTATCGTATTCCAACTAATCTTAACTTTGCTCTAAGATTTCTTCTTTTATAGACAGCTGAAGCAATTGGAATCCACCAGAAGAAACCAAGCCTATGTGTACAGAAGAAATTTGTACAGCCACTTTGCTTACCGTGGCCATCGTTACAAGACAGGACTACGTCGCCCCCCTCCCCCTATTAAATTATAATTGTCCAAATTATTTTTATTTTTATTTTGACTTCTTCTTTAATCACGTGTTATTCTTGTAAAATTACATTATAATTGTCCAAATTATCTTAATTTTATTTTGACCACTTCATCTTTAATTACGTGTTATTCTTGTAAAATTAATTTATTCTATCCATTTCTACCTTTTAATTGTGTGTATTAATTTTCTTCCTTAATTATCTACCCATTGACATTTTGACACTGGTTAATTATTGTTAACAAACGTATCGCCACGTGTTTGGTAAATTGTTGTGTATTGTAAAAAATGCTATATATATTAGAGTAGAGCCATAGAAGAGGATCTAATTGAAAAGTAAATATTTCTTCGCTCAATCTTTCTGTTTTCTCAAATGTCTAAATGGGGATATTTTCTATATTGAAATAATAATAGTGACAATAACGACACCAACAATAAAGAATCTAAATCATCAGTAGTAATTCCATACAAGGAAGGAACCTCGGAAGCCTTACGCAGAATTCTTAACAAGGCAGGAATAAAAACGGCATTCAAACCCACAAACTCAATTAGAAACAAGCTTTGTCGGTTGAAGGATCCTGTAGAGCCTTTAAAACAAAACAATTTAGTTTATCTAATGATTGTCAGGTCAAATACATAGGTCAAACTAGTAGAACAGGGGCAGTCAGACTAGATGAACATAAAAACTTAGCAAAATCTAGATTGGCTGACCCGAATAAGATAAGAAATCTAGAGAATAGTTCAGCTACAGCACTACATGCAGTCACACACAACCATACAATAGCCTGGATGGGATAGGATGACAGTTTATAAAATCTAATCTAATGTCACAGGGTTGAGGGAGAGATTGATAACAGAAGCTTTGTTTATCGAATCAACTGCAAATACATGTAATAGGAGTGATTCATCACCTGTCCCCGATATTTGGAAAATTCTACTACCCATACGACAAATAGGAGAGAACAAAGAAAACTATAAAACTCAAGTTTCAAAGTCGTGTGTTTACAATTGATATGATTATGAACAATAAATTTTGTTCGAAACGTCATCCAGTAAATAATACTGTTTCACTGTGTGATATACCTAATAAACAAACTAATATGGAATTACTTACTACCACAGTGCCCAAGTTTTACACATATAGAAATACGAACGTAATCTAACCAGATGTTTAGTATTCAGAGCGAGGTGCATTTGTTCTGAAGATTTTATAGAGAAAGAACTCCAGGTCAAGTTACAGTAGTCGTAAACATTGAGTAACAACGGTGGAGGAAAAGCCTCTTTTCTTACGTCTACAATGCAGCGGAGTTACTCCTGAGGAGATTCTGTGACTGCGTTTAACTAGGGAGATAAAGAAAATATTCTGCTCTGCACGTCTGTATCTATCCTTCACGAGCCATCCAATGTTCACCTAACAACTCAAAGACATCTTACCTAACCTTAGCTCCTCCACATGCATACACCATTTCAACTGTCCCTGTGGTTCACGTTATACAGGACGCACGAATAGACAGGTTCGTCTGTGGGTTCAAAAACATTTGCCAGTTTGGTCCAGCGGGGAGGGGGAAATTAAATGCATAAAAAACTCACTTCTGTCAAACTTGCATGTTACTGGACATAGCATCGACGCCATCACAACCTTCATGGCTATTTACCGAATTCTGAAGTCGTTATCACGCACAGTTCGCTTACGTCTCCTACACATTGCTAAAGCTGTTGCAATAAGATCAACTCAACCGGAACTTTGTATCCAACAAGAACACGTCCAGACGCTGTTCCTACCGTGGCCAAACTTGGATTATGATTCCTTTTCTCAGTAAGAGTGCTCTTCCCCCTTAACACTCTTAGTTGTTTTTTTAAATCTGTGCTTATTATTACAATTATTGTTATACGTCATAATTCATACTATCCTTTCAAACATTCTCTCAATACTAACGAATTTTCCATTTATACTATCCGGACTTATTATTAGTGATATCTAGATGTCTCCTGCTAAATAAGCTTTCTTTGACAAAAACTGAGTCCTGGGTCACTAACTGGCTGCATTCCTACTTCTCTAACAGAAAGCAGTACACCGTATACAAAAGTAAATCATCCTCTGCTGTACTCACTGAAGCTGGTGTCCCCCGAGGCGCTGTACTCTCCACACTCCTCTTTTCTTTCTTTATACATGACTTACCATCTTCAAATGACACTAATTTTGTCAAATATGCTAACGACCTGACTGTATCTTTGTCTGTCAAATGTCAAAGCGACTGCTCTAAACTTAATTGCTTTCTGTCAGAAATCAGCCAGTGGTCCAAGGAAAACGGTCTTACCCTAAACCCCTCCAAATACCAAACAGTCAATTTCACCTTTAGGCATAAATCCAACCTAAACAAACTGGTTGGCTCTCACGAGGTGTGCAACATAGATGGCACTGAAATAGAAACCAAGTCGGAAATCTAATGCCTAGGTGTCATTCTATCTGCTGATCTCTCCTGGTCGTCTCATATCTTAGCGATTTCTAAGAAAATATTCTGTCTTACCTTCTACATCAAGAAGTTAAAACATTCTGGTATAACCCAACTCTTACTTCTACAATTCGTTAACTCTCGCATTCCGCCTATTATTCTCTGTTGCTGCCCCCTTAGTTTTTCCCGGGCTACTGAAGAAAGACTATAACATATTACGCAGGATGTTAAAGGTTGTCAGCAGGGTAAGCAACGTGCCACTTAACCAGCTTGTTAATATTCTGGTTGACAGCCAGACACATGGACTCATGTGAAAAATGGGCCAAGTCCATTTTATCTAACTCACACCACCCTCTTCACTCACAACTCTCCCCTCTTGTATCTCATCAGCTAAAACCATAAGCTAATATAGAAAACTATATGCTCGCACCAGCAAGTACAAAAACTCAACCATACCCTACTTAGCTCGTGTTCTGTGTGATAAAGAAAGCATTAGGCGTGACACCTGTAATTCATTAAATAGTCAGTAGTACAACTGGACCTCATCCTTGCTTCCAACCCAATTTATTTATAGGTACAACATTCTCTTTCTTTCTTTTCCTTTTCTCTCTCTTTTTTTCCGTTATGTGCTGCTTTGTCTCTTTCTCTCGCTTACGCCAGTAAATATGACAGCACCTACTTCTCTAACACCTTCAAACACTGTTCAACTTTGGCTTTGCTACCGACATCCCAATATGTTGTTGTCATAATGAACTGAGATTTCCTTAATCTATGTAGAATTTTATTTATTGATAATGTACTAACTGGATGCAATATTGTAGTAAAAATGCTGAGAATTCCATTCTGTATCACATGTACTGTTTTGGAATAAAGCAAATTATTATTATTAGTAGTAGTAGTATATACCTCCACCTGTTTCATTTCACACATTCGTTATTTCATTATGAACCCCTCTCATTGCAGTCTTACTATCCCATCCTCGTTAATACACACTACTATGTACTAGCTTGTCACTCAACTGACACCTTTTGTGACCTTGATCTGACTTAGTTATCACATTTTCCTACCTCCACATTTTACGAATCTATTATGACTAATCACCACCACTGTCTTCCATTTCACAATATTTTCTAATCTAATTCAACCTAGAACATTTATCACACAAATACGACTACTTTTTTTGACACCCCATAAGTAATCTATTACTCTACGTTAAAAAATGTGTCCACCGCATAACTGGCCCTCATTATTGCAACGACAACAAAGGAAGAGAAAAAGAAAAGGAAAAAGTGTGGAGGATTTGTTGACCACCTTATTGTCGTCTAAGGTAAACGCAGCGGTTGAACATACTTCTTTTGTATACAAAGAGTCGGTCTTCTGGTATTGTTTGCAACTGCTTCAGCTACTGATAGAAGACATAGCCTAACGCCTCCTCTAGACAGATAACCAGGAACGCGGTAAATGACTGGGAACGCCTGTGCAGGTTTTATAAATTGTCCAGTATCTACCAAGTGTGCTAAGACTGTACTATTTACCCATTTGGTTACCCCTTTACTCAACGATAAATGTACATGTTCACGTGCGTGCATATATAAAGCACTCTAATTACGTCTGTGGCATAGTGGTTAGCAGGCTCGGCGACCATGCACATGCTCCGGGGTTCGATCGCCGGCCGACGCACTCCTCTACCTCGCTAAGCCAGTAATAAAGTTGGTAGAGAGGAAAGGTTGGACATGAGGCTAGCAACCCCATCCTGTAAAAATAAACACTGCTACAGAAACTTCAGGCCTCTAGCTTGAAGCCCTATGTTCCACTGGGAACGTTAAGGAATAAAAAAATTACGGCCGATGTAACTAGCTCCAAAAGAGTAGTTGAAATCATAGATACACATTGATGGGGTCATCTTTAGTAATTTATCCTTGACTTTTTGTGTAAGTACTGGTTTAGATGCATCCTTTTTGTTGTTAGGATAGTGATAAGTAAATGATTTTAAAATACAGTGATTAGAACTCATAAGATTGGACAACAAAATCACAATCTAGACATAATTACAGTCATTAAGAAACTGATTTTCATTCAACGTGACCTCGAGGTTAATGACAGACATTATAAGTATGGTAAATAAGCATTTAAGTACAGAACTAACCAAGACAACCAAACTAGCCATTCGACTTAGATTATCCTGCTCTTTGACACAGTTAAAAATCAACAACCCCTTCCCCCATGTGTTGCTTCCAGATGTGTATATCAGTTCATGTGTAATTGTGGAAGCAGTTAGATTAGGAGAACAGTGAGAAGGGCTCACATCAGATTCTTTCAATATGTACCAAAGACCCTTCGATTAAAAGGAATCGAATACTTCGAGCTCGTCCATTACCAAACATCTGATAGACGCAGGGCATCGAATGGAAGGATTGGGAACATTCAGAATAATGAACAGACAAAACAACCCAAGTATTTTTCGGTTTCCTGAAGCTATCGTAAAGTGAATCCTTTGTGGGACTTCAATTACCCTGGCAAATCTCTCCTTGGCAACACTTTATCTTCTTATTTATTCATTTTGTCACAATCCCCGCTACCATTTTTCGCCAAATCGTCAAATTTTTTATGAGAAACTTCAATTTATGAAGTAATTATACAAATATATGTATAAATATTAATAATTCAGGTATAATGGAGATTTGTAGCTCAGGTGGATGATTTTGATGCAGTTGTGTTCTCTGAGGTAGCTGGATGGTTTATTTGCGAATGTTTACATTGCCTCACTGGGTAACATCTTCAGCGCATACTTCAATTTGAAGTGAACTTTTAGATTTCTCCATGAGTTTATAAGTCATCCCTCCTGGTGACGACCTTGAACGTGATTGGTTGTTTTTGTGTGTTTTCACACCCTAAAGGCTACTTATATTGCTGCTGATTCTTTCCTAGAACTGAAGTTTGACTCTTTGTGTATGAGACTTCCTTCTTATCGACTAGAAAATTACGTTTATGTCAGTGTGCCCGAGGTTCAAACCCTGATGGGTGCGTACTGATGAAGAGACCCAAACTAGGCTGACAAAACAGCTTTCCAGTATTCCCTGGCTGGTTTTCAATGGTTCTCTAGCTGATGTCGGCTCATGATGAAATCCTGGAACTGATTCACTGGAATATTTATTCCAGTAAGGCAATGATAGCTTCGCAAATAAACCATCCAGCTCAGAGAACACAACTACGTTAAAAACTGATAATCTGAGATTACCTTATCATCTTTATGTTGTGTCTCACTATGACTTTCCTAAAACACTCCTTATTATTTTTATTTTTCGAAAAATCCCTTTCTGTTCCTTCAAGCTACAGCTTTGAAGTTTCGGTCGCAGTGGCGTTTACTTATTTTTTTAACGGGATGGGGGTCGCTAGTCTCATACCCAACCTTCCCTCTTTACCAGTCTTATTATTGGCTTAGTGAGGTATAGGGGTGCATTGGCCGGGGAATCGAACCTCAGACCTCATGCATGGTTGGTGAGCATTCATTCGACGCATTCAGCGACGCACACAATCCCTATTGGAGGACTGATTAACTGACTGACTGACAAAAGTAGGTTAAAATGATTTTATGGAGTATTATAGGTGGTAAAGGAGGTTGTTTCTTTCAGGTTCCTCCCATTTATGCTGATTGCTGTCTGTTGTTGTTTCTATTACTGTTAGTGGTATTGCCCAGGAATCTTCATCACCTTACTCTGTTTTCTCTATGTTCACCTGAAGTCCTATCTTCTCTGGATGCTTGTTCTGCCAACTGGTTGCTTTTCACTTGCATATCTTCCAGTTTGTGGGAAATCAGACATATATCATCGGCGAAGTCCAGATCCTCCATGTTTTTCCTTAGGGTCCATTTTATGCCTGTTACCTCATTGCCCGCTATTTGTCGCATTATCCAATCTACTGCAATCAGGAAAAGCATTGATGATAGTAGGCAGCCTTGTCTTACTCCCGTCTTCACTTCGAAGGGTTCTGTAAGTTCCCCGATGTGGATTACTTGGCATGCAGTATTGTCGTACAGCTGTTGGATGAGATGCATAATTGTTGGTGGCACCACGTAGTAGCGAAGTAGTTTCCAAATCACCTCTCGATCGACGCTGTGCTGTCAAAGACCTTTTCAAAGTCGATGAAGTTGAGATAGAGAGGTGACTGCCATTCTAAGCTTTGTTCAATAATGATCCGTAATGTGGCGATTTGATCAATACATGACTTGTTTCTCCTGAATCCAGCCTGTTCCGGTCGAAGTTTTTCATGCAGCGTGGCGTGTTTGATGATGCGGCTTAATCTGTGTAGGTTGTAATTTTTCTTTGATGTTCACTTCAAATTGGCTTTGCTCTTAAGATTAAGGAAAAGATTGAAACTACCGAAGTGAAAGAAGATAAAATAGTATTCTTTTAATATTTTTTTTGTTAACTTATACACTTTGATTTATTTAATAAAAATCCTGTGTGGTCATAGTACATTTTATTGCAGACTTGCAAAAACTCGTGGGTATATCATATTACCTCCAGAAATTTGATATGAGTATGAGTGTGTTTGTGAATGTGTGTGTTCACTGGTGACTGCAAATGTGCCTTCATCACGAAAAGTCGTTTTCAAGAAAAAAACTTTTTTAGGCATTTTGAAATTTAATACACTGGAATAAAATACTATAATAAAGGTTTTTGCATTTCCTAAAAAATGAAAAGCAAAACAATATTGTTTTTACTGACGTTTCTCTACTTAATGCTAAGAGCTTGAAATTCTGTCTAGGAAGTAATTATTTTACATTTAAAAGGAATTTATATAGACGGACAAATGGTGTTGCTTTGGGTTCACCAGTCTCCACAATAGTCGCCGACCTTCTCATGAATAGATTCGAAGATAACATCTTTTGAAGCATACTCACGCCTAAAATACGGTTAAGATAAGTAGATGATACTTTTGTAGTACTAAAACGAGATCTGCACAATTCATTCCTGGACAAAATAAACTGTGTATCTCCCAGAATCCAGTTTACTTCGGAAGTAGAATCAGACGTCGGTGAACTACCATTTCTAGACTGCTTGATTAGTTAAGATAAGGGAAAACGGACATTTTAGTATATCTATATTCAGGAAAAAACCCACTCCAACGAATATTTAGACTTCAAATCATCACATCCCATCAGCGCAAAGATTTTAGTTGTTTCAAGTCTTCTTAGACGAGCACACTCTTTGGTGTAAACAGATTAGAAAGAAAAAGAAGAAGAAATATCAAACATTACTGAGACTCTCAAGTAAAATAGTATCCAAAGAACTCCATCAACAAAATCAACACAGGCATTAAGTATGGTCGAAAACGTATTCCGAAAACATGGACCACAACAGTCGTTATTCCATATAGAACAGAGACGTCAGACGATACCAGAAGAGTACTTAAAATAATAGAGAAGATTTGTAGCTCAGGTGGATGATTTACAATTAAAAGCGTTCTCTGAGCTGGTTGGTTTAGTCGCGAAGCTTTCGTCATCCTTCCGGACAACATCTTAAACAGAGGAAACACGAAAAGTGCCAGAGAATTCCTAGAGGCCTGGTACTCAAGCGAAAATGCGATTAACAAACACGTTAATATAGATGAAATATACCAATTAATAAAAAGTAAATCAGGTGATCAAAAAGTTTAAAATCCTAGTCAATAGAAAGTGGTCAATACATATGTGAAGATAGTAACCAGGAGACGCAATTACATCACGCATGAGGAAATTTAAATCATTTCACTTCGTGCTAAATATGGCGCTGAAGATGTTGTCCGGAAGGATGACGAAAGCTTCGCGACTAAACCAACCAACTCAGAGAACGCTTTTAATTGTAGAAGAGTACTTAATAAGCACAACATCAGAGTTTTCTTCAAAATATCAGACACACTACGAAACAACCTTTTCCATATAAAAGATCAAATCCCTAAAGATTCTCTATCTAATTGTGTCTATAAAATAAAATGCTTGCAATGTGATGCCATATACATTAGACAAACATCTCGAGAAATCAAAATGAGAAGAAATGAACACAGTAGAGTCGCTCCTCACCGATCTAGTTGGACCAGAAAAGCTTGAAAAATCATCAGCCAGCCATAGCTTGTCTACACGCCATAGGATCAGGTCACAAAATTGATTTTGACAATATTCAAATCATCATCCAGAAAAAGCATTTCAGAAATCACAAGTAACGTCTAATATCAGAACCACTTCATACCAAGTGGAATCCAAATTGTCTGAAAAGGAATGATGGAATAAAACAGATTCTGACCTGGTTACAACACCTACCTCCCCCATGAAGTGACAAAATCAACACGAATGTGATATACAAGTTCACTACGTAAACACACACTGCCTTTATAATTTTACACACTGATCAAATCCAACAATCTACACTTGATTTTGTAATCTTTACCAATTGACCAACTTGACAACGAAAAATGACCCCAGACTAACGAGCGATGATCAAGTTAGTAAACTTTGTTTTGATACCTTGACAGATAAGCTATTACCTTTGATATTTGGTTTAGTGATCTTCATTGTTATTTTGACTTTCGATATGTCCTTTTAACTTGACCTAAGTCTATTTTCTCACCCTTACCTCTTTGTTACATGTATGCTGAGATTTTGTCAATTCCGGTTTAATAATACTTTGATAAAGCTATTAGCATTAAATGGCGAAACGTCAGTAAAAACAATATCGTTTTGTTTTTCATTCATTGGGAAATACAAAAACCTTTTTTATAATGAATATCATATACGGAATGCCCACATTTTTTCAAACTGTTAAAAATGAACTTGGTTTGGACATATAAGGGAATAAAATACATTAATGAAAAGCTTAAATACTGAAATTTTTTTATCTCTGTACAATTTAGGGAAGTGAACAAGAAGTGCTTAGTAAAGATGTCTCTTTTCGGTGATTTTATTCTCAAAAGCAGCTGTACAGTTTCGGCTTTATAGACCCCCAAAGAAGAAGACTTTTCTGGCAGGAACACTAGGACTGATATTCATTAGAATAAGGGGTTTTTGTATTTCCCAATCAATGGAAAACAAACAGCGATATTGTCGATTTAACTGATGTTTTGCCATTCAATGCTGCTACTAGCTCTATCAAAGTAGTAATATTAAACCGGAATTTTAAAAATCTCAGACAGAGACGTCAGACGATATCAGAAGAGTACTCAATGAGCTCGACATTAGAGTTTTCTTCAAAATATCAGAGTCACACAATGGAAAGCAACTTTGTCCATACAAAAGACCAAATCCCTAGGAATCTCTATCTAACTGTGTCTATAAAATAAAGTGCTTGGAATATGAAGCGATATACATCGAACAAACATCTCGAGAAATCAAAATGAAAAGAAATGAACACCGTAGAGCCTCCTCTGTTTGACCATGGAGAAATCCAGTTGAACTAGAAAAGGTTGAAAAATCGTCAGCCATAACTTGTCTACACGCTATAGAATCAGGTCACAAAATTGATTTTGACAGTATTCAAATCACCATCCAGTATAAGCATTTCAGAAATCACAAAGATCGTCTAATACCATCAGAAGCACTTGATATCAAATGGAATCCAGATTGTCTTATGAACAGGAATGATTGACTAAAACAGAATTTGACCTGGTTACAATACACACCCCTCTTCCCCCATGAAATGACAAAATCAACATGAATGTGTCATAAGCAATTTCATTATGTAAAGAGACGCTGCTTTTATAATTTTACACACTTTTCAAACCCAATAATCTACACCTACCTGGCTTTGTTATCTTTACCAATTGGCCAACTTGACAAAGTAAAGAGAATTACTCCATACTGAACAACGATGGTTAAGTTGTTATATATAACCTGAGTGGATTTTGTACATTCTGGTTTAATACTACTACTTTGATAAAGCTATTAGCAGCACTAAATAGCGAAACATCAGTAAAAAGAACAATATCGTTTTGTTTTTCATTCATTGTGAAACACAAAAAACATTTATTATAATGAATATCATATATCCAATGCCTAAATTTTTTCAAACTAATAAAAGTGAACTTGGTTTGCAAATGTATAATTAAGACTGATATTTTATAGGTGTAAGGTGTACCATCCGAATATGACCACTGCAGTGTGCATGTATCAATTCACTACTCGGAGATCTATGTACCTAGGTCATCCTATACTCAAGCTCTTGGAACATGTTTGAGAACATTATTCAGTAAGATTGTAAAGATGCAGCACTGGGTCAACCAGAAATGCTACAGTTGAATACCTCGTAAACACCTGTCACAAAATCTCAACTGACTCATCATTCAGAGTCACTTACAAAGTGAACAAAAACCTACCCAAAAGGCAGTGTATTTCCAACTTCTTGCTACTGCAGAAACCCTCAAAAAATATTCATTAAAAGGCCAGAGCTATATGTTCACAAGAAACTTATCCAACCTCTAGGACATTTATCATGAATCTAGTTCTGTTTGTTTTCTTTCATTCCGTCATTCTCTTCGTCTTCATCTATACACATCCCTTTCAAACACGTCTTCGTTAAAAGCTAGTTCACGCATTACGTAACTATTTTCCAGCTGTATGGAATTCTTTATACAGACTGTGATCAACATTTGATCGGACAGTTCCAAAAAAATTGGGTGTTGATTGAAAAGTAGATGTTTGTAAAACAAAAATTATGTTTGTAAACAAAGGTGTAGAAAAAACCATCAACAATTCGATATTAGACCATCTGATTCAAGCCGACTGGCCACAAAGCCAACCAGCATTGAAGAATCCTTCTCCGATATCAGTTATCGGGTACCAAATAAATTACTAAAAACATCCAGGTACCACATACTCCAAACAGCAGAGGCTGTTGCGATTCGGCTTTGTCCTCTATGCTTGCATTGAAGATGTCCTTTGTGTCCTGGTCCTTCAGTTTTTGATTGTTGAACTTGGCTTGTGGTCTATCTGCAGCTCCTGTTTCTCTGAAAGCTTTTAATTTGATTTGGATTGTCCCTTGTACGAGGTAGTGGTCTAAGCCAACGTCTGCTCCTCTTCTTGCTTTCGTGTCCAGCAGGCTCCGTCTTCACTTCCTTGAGATTGAGATGAAGTCAATTTGGTTTTTGGTTCGCCCATCTGGTGACACCCATGTAGCCTTGTGGATATCCTTGTGTTTGTATACGCTGCCACCAATCACTAGTTCATTGAAGGCACAGAAGTCAGCGAAGAGTTCTCCATTTTCATTCATTTCTCCGAGAGCTTCTCTACCCATGATGAGTTCCCTTCCTGTGTCATCTGGTTCCAGTTTGGCGTTCATGTACCCCATCAGTATTTTAATGTCACCGGCTGGAGTATTGTCTATTGTTGCCTGTAGTTGTCTGTAGAATTCTTATTTCTTTTCGAGATCTGCGTTGTTTGTCGGTGCATAGCATTGTATAATTGACACTTTCTTCCTTTGGAGTTGAATCTGGCGGTTATTATCCTGAGCGAGATCGCCTCCCATAGCATCAGGGCCTCCGTTGCCGTTGGCGACATCATGATAGCCACGCCCTCGGTGTGCATGTGGTTATCTTCTGGGTGACCGGAGTAGATCACTGACTTTCCCGTTGACAATTTGGTGAGTCGATTCCCATTTCATCTGCTTTCATATATCCCCAGAACTTGAATTCTGTATTTTTTCATTTCGTTTGCGATCTGGGCAGCTTTGCCAATCTCGTACATGGTGCGGACATTTGTAGGGGACTGTCTAGAGCAAGCTCATTAACATAACAAATTATGCGAATAAAAATCCAAGTCAATGACAGTACAATGCAACAACATATTATCAAAATGCAGTAACGAGTTATATTAATTAAAAGGTTACTTGGATACGTTGTTAAAGTCCACTGCTACAAATTATTTATATAATCCACAGAAGTGTTGACTGTTGGAATCGTGTCTACTGGTAGAAGCCGTGTTCCGGTTGTAGAGTTGTCTTCGGATAAGGATGATAGGTAAATCCGAAGTAAAGTAAAGTAAAGTATATCCGAAGTATACAACACGGTCTGAGTGGAGCGAGTAGACAGAAATGGCCAGAGAGAAGGCGAAGCTACCAACAGTATAGTGTATTTCAAATTGCACTCGGAAGTTATGTGTATTTAAGCATAAATCGTTTTAAACAAGAGTCATGTACAATGTTTCTAATTTCAACATCTAACCAAAAAGTGAACAATCATATGGTTACGTACTCCACACATTCCATTTCCCCACACAGACTTTTTCTTTTGGCGCAAGGAAATTCATCGTGCTGAAGTTTATGCGGTAACTTTGTTTACAGGGTGGGGTTGCTAGCCTCATGCCTGAGAAGGGGATTGCTACATTGAAATATAGTTTAGAGAAAAGCGACCTTGTGAGTTGCTCCGCTTAAAACCAGGAAACAAGGAATAAAACGATCAGAACAACACTAGCACAGGAAATAATTCACAACAAGAAGGGTAACAAGCAACAACAATAATAATATCACAGTCAAGTACAGTTAACCAAAATGATACCAAAATCATAGACTCACTGACTTGAGTCAACTTGAACATGTAAATCCATCAATATATACAATTATAGATATTAGTTAGTGTTAAACAAGCACAGAGTGGCAAATAGGTAGTTATAGGTATTATCGATAAGCACTATTATATCCAAAGATTCAGTATTTCAAAGGTAAATAACTGCAATAGTTTTTCGCAACAAAAGCAAAATAAACCAAATTGCATGAACTGTGACCAAAAACTAACCAAAGACTTACTATTTTTGGACTAATTGGTTGATAGTGACTAGCAGTGGAATCCAGTGTGCGCATTTCGTCCTCTAATTGAGACTTGTCAGCTATTGGATGTCCATGCATTCCCCATTAAGTGAGTGATGATGTTCCCACCGAGGCTCGAACCCAGTGCCAATAGGTTTCGAACGCCAAAGCGTTATCCACTACACGAACTGGGCCAAGAGAGCCACCACGTCTTGTGAAACTATTCTTATTAATTATTTTTAATTCAATTTTAAATTTTTCCGTCAACTGAAACCAAGCATTTTGGTCCAGTCAGTCGACGGGAAAGCCTAAATTGAATTAAACTTACTATTTCGGTTTGTTTTTGCTAAACATGGTGAGAATAGCGTGTACTTTTACATCAGACTACAGGGACCAACTTCGAATAAAGGTCGTGGTCATGGATAAGTGAATCTGAAAACTATATGCATGTTATATACAAAAATGTTTATGCATGAGAGAACAAGTGTACATGATTTGTTAGCATTTCGATAAGACAGCAATATAATCGGGAAAACAGATTAAGAAGCGTGGTAATTAATGGTAAATATCCATTATTTTATTTATTATTCCAGACTCACCACACATCAGCTACATCACGACATCACTTCTATTCAGTATTTTTTGGATTCATCCATATATGTAGGGCCTCTGAAGTCAGTTTTGCTTTATATAAACCAAAAGCTTTCTAGAGATCTTTAGTCTTATCAAAATCGATCTCGTCTCCCATTTCTATCGAGTGTATTACAACTGCTGATTTGTTTTCTAGCTTCTTCAAATCTGCAAAGGTATGTGAGGTATGTGAGTCTGCCTTTAAGCCTTTTTTAGGCTCTTTCGCTCCTACATTTACCTGTCTGGAGACACAAACAGCAACAGTATCCCCATATTTTATTTGCCAAATGCAGTTCTTTTGAGTATGACCATGGCTTGATATCAGTTAGAGAACCATTGAAAACCATCAGGAGTTACTGGACGGCCGTTTCGTCCTAGTTTGAGAATCATCGGCAGAACGCACCAGCCACCAGGGTTCAAACCAAGCACCTTCCGGTTACAACGCAAGCTCATATACTACTCAGACACTGGGACACATCGGACTCAATGGCCCATGATAACTTCTACTAATTCGTGATTTAGCAAGACCAACAACCAATGTCATCAGTGGGAAACCCATTCTCATACTTGACTGGATGGATCTCACTGATCACGACTTCTCATTAGAACTCCAGGAGACTGCATCCTGTAACTAGTCACTAGCGAACCCCACTGGGTGCGTAATGCCAATGATTCCCAGACTGGGATGAAACAGCTGTTTAGTACTCCAGTGCTGGTTTCCAGTGGTTCTTCTGCGTTATTCCCAACCTTTACTAGTGATGAGTGTAAGGTGTTCGCTCAACAAAAATACACTCTTACGTCATGATAGTCAAGAATTCGCGAATATATATCTTTTATATTCTAATTTGAATTAATTTCCCCAAAGATGTCTTGACCATTTCGCCGAATGAAACGTTGGAATTATTTATTTCAATTTCGCTGGTATTTGTATAAACATAAGCTCCTGAATAAAGAAGGAGTTATTTCTACACATGAGGTTCAAAGGCCACATAAACAACAGTTGAATTTCTTTGAAGCAGATTATCAAGGGCGGTTCGAAAACTTTCTTTGTTGCATCTCCACATCTCACCATTCAACTTTATAGCACACTATATACATATTCTGAATTCCCTGGGTTCGAATCGCCGTACTGCCGATGATTCCCGAACTAGGATGAAACAGCTGTCCAGTGCTCCCAGGTTTTAAGAGAATCGGGAAGGAGAGAAACACATTCATCAACCTGAAACCAATCTGGAAATCTTCGTCACTCAGCCTGAATCAACAACAAAATTCGGATTTTCAATACAAACGTCAAGTCAGTCAGTTCTTCTATACGGGTGGATCAGAAACTTGGCGTGTCACAAAGAATATTTCCAACAGCCTGTTGCAGACCTTCATCAACAACTATCTTCGCTCTATACTGAAGATCAGATGGCCGCCGGAAAGAATCACCAACAAGAAACTATGGGAACAAAGAAAACAAGAACCAATCGCTCAACAAATATGCAGGAGAAAGTGGAGATGGATTGGAGACTCACTGAGGAGGCCATTGGGTGACATCGCGCGTCAGGCCATTGCTCTAGTGGAACCCTAAAGGGAAGCGGCGAGTGGGACGTCGAAGGGTGACATGGAGGAGATCGTGTGAAGAGGAGTTGAAACAGTATGGACTAACATGGATGCAGGTGAAAAGTACAGCAGAAGACAGAAGCAAGTGGAGGCGTGCATTTGAAGCCCTATGTTCCACTAGGAACCCAAGGCAACAATAATAATATAAGACTACTCACAGTCAACGTTCTCAGTTTATCCGGTTTTTTTTCCTGATGTGGAATTTCCTATGTCATGTTATCAGATAATATGAATAGCTGACATTTCTTTGGCTTTTAAGAATCAGAATAATGAAATAACTGTACACGTCTGATGACAATTCACGAAAAGGATGTTCTTCGCTAATCTACATCTCCTTAATCTACATCACACGTGTATTATTCAGATTGCAAAAAAATGTAAAAGACTTTCCACAGAGTAGAGGAAAATAAGTTTATTTTTCTCCGAGTATTCCGCGTAAGCGAAAATGGGTGTGTGTTTATAAACAGGCTAACATTATTTCTGGTAATATTAACCTGCATTTTGTTAAATTTCACAACTGAAAATGAGGTGTAAATCGGCTAGGTTCAACAATATCACCCCAAGGACGCAAACACACGAGTGACCTTGAACCGACCAATCGTAAGAATGAAGCACTTTATGCAAAAATATCACATGTATTTACAAGAAAGGTCGAATGTCCAACCGAAAAGTATATGCCCCAAGTAACTGTGGAAAACAGCCAATTACCCAAGAGGTTATTAAACATTAATTATGTAGTAGGCAGTGGAGATGAATTAAACGTACACTGAGGAGTTGTTCAGGTGGCATCACACACTACAGTTTCTTGTAGAACCCAAGCGGGTCGTGACGAGTTTAGCTTGGCTCCCAGGGTGATGTAGAAGAGATCTTGTGAAGAAGAGAGGAAACTTATGAGTGGTCGTGGAGGCAGTCGAAAGCGATTGCAGGCATCAGAGTGAAATGGAAATGTGCCGCTTTCTCTCCATGGTAATGAGCGACGAGATTCAAATCCAGAAGCATCCATATTTTCAGGCGTCAAAGCAGTATCTACTAACCATGAGAGTTATTATTTATGCGGTTGGTATATTGTTATTATTCTTCATTATTATCATTCCCTTGGGTCCCAAGTGGATAACAGGGCTTCAGTGAAACATCTCCACTTCACTCTGTTCTGTCCAGTCGTCCTTAGCCAACTCTGCCACTGACTGTTGGCTCTCATCTCCTTCTTGTTCATATGAACTGCACTATATCACCCTCAAAAGTCCCACTCGTTGTTTTCCACTCATTTTCCACTAGAAAGCCTAGCGCGCGATATCAATAATCGGTTTCCCCAACATGTTTCACCATAAATCTTCAATTTTTCGTCTGGTATTTTGGACAATAGGTCCTTGTTTCGTTCATCCCCAGAGTCCCCTGTCGCCTATCTTTTCCGGCCACCTTATCTTCAGTAGGGGGCGAGTAGCTGTTGATGAAATTCTGCAGAAGCCTGTTGGAATGGTCCTCAGTGTCACGTTTGCCAAGTCTTTGAACCATATAGAAGTATTGATTGATGCGTATTACAGCAGATCCGAAGACTCGTTTCAAGTAAATGAAGTTTTGTGTTACCTTTCCGATCCTGTGTTTAACATTCTTACTTGTCCCACATGTATTTTGAACGATGCTACCCAAATAAGAGAAGTAAGTTATCTCCGTCAGATTTCTTCTACTGTTAGTAATCGGTGCTTTGTTTCGTTGTTAGTTTGACAACTTCATCATCTGTGTCTGCTCTATGTTCGCTTGAAGCCTCTTCTGCCAACATGTTGGCTCACGTTTATAGATCTTCAAGTTTGTGTGATACTGGACATACATTATCCGCTGAATCCAGATTTAACAAGACCAAAATACTGAGTGTTGAAATAGTGGAGAAGATTTTTAGCTCCAGAACTAACAAAATGAAACTACGCAACAACTACTTTATAGTGATGAGCACACAGAAACGCAATGTTCAATGTGGATGAAACTCATAGAATTATGTCTTACAACATACTGCCAATTTATTAGTCAAATACACGAGCAGATAAAAGGAACACCAATGGGATGATCGCCAATATCAGGATTAATAGCTGAGGACGTCATGCGAAGATTAGAATTAATAGCTCTACATGTAACTAAACTAACTTGAGGATGGATTTCACACCGACGACAATGGTTGATGCAAGTCGCGCTAAATGCATCACGAATCGGTAGAAGTTAGAATTCATGTGCTGGCCACCCGAGGAGTCGGGTCCTAGTGTTTGAATGGTATACGAGCCTGCCTGTTGATAGGTGTTTACTGTTGATGATTCCCAAACTAGGTTGAAACAGCTAGCTGTCCAGAACTCCAGTGCTGGTTTTCAATGGTTCTCTAACTCATATCAATCCGTGGTCAAACTCGTAAAAACAAAACTAATCCTTACAATCCAACTATAGAAAATTCTATAATTATCATTATAGGCATATTTTAATTATTGCGATTGCTTAAGGCTGAATTATATTTAATATTTCGTGCTGTGTCCACAACCACTAAGCATGTCAGTATTGGACGCCTGATGAAGCTTCCAAATCATATTGAACAACTCCTGAACAAAGTCTATCCGTTTTTGATATGGTTGTGTTCTCTGAGCTGGATAGTCAATTTGTGAAGCTTTCATCGCCCTACTTACTAGGCGACATCTTCAGCGCATACTTCAATTTGAAGTGAGATTTCAGATTTCTCCACGAGTTTATTAATCATCTCTCCCGGTGATCTTGGATGTGATTGGTTGTTTTCATGTGTTTTCACACCTTCTAGGTTATTTGTATTGTGACTCATTGTTTCTTCGACTTGAACTTTGACCCTTTGAGTGTGAGATTTCCATCGTATCGGTTGGTAAATTTCGTCTACCTCGATGTGTCTGTTGATTGACGTATCACTGGAATACCAGGCTTCTAAAATTTTTCCGACATTGTTGGTGTTTCCTCTATCTAATATTTCAACGCTGGTTGTCCCAGTCGAATTGATGTCCGTGGTTGTCTGTATGTAGTGAGTGATATGAGGGAGTGGATATCATGTCTTTTGACAACTAGCTTATGTTCGTGGATACGAAGACGAAGAGCAGGGACGTCCACTTTGGCCAATGTAGTGTTTTTCGCAGTTGATGCAATCTATTTATTGTAGATGATGTTGGTTTTGTCTTCCTTCGTTGTTGAGTATTTTGGTTGACATAGAATTCAGTGAAGTGACTTTGTTGGCTTGTGCACGGCGTCGTACACAATCAATCACGTTCAAGGTGGTCGCCAAGAGAGGTGAATAATAAACTCGTGGAGAAATCTAAAAGCTCACTTCCTTCAAATTGAAGTATGTGCTGAAGATGTCGCCTAGTGTTGGGGCGATGAAAGCTTTGCAAATTAACTATTCAGCTAGCTCAGAGAACACAACCATATCAAAATCATCCACCGGAGCTACAAATCTTCCCTATCATATCTAAAGTCTATCCGTAGTTCTTCTTATAACAGCAAGTCTCAATAGACTTTCTGTACAACTGAATTCTCATAACATAAATATGTTGTAAATTTTGAATGACATTTCGCCTTTTATTCAATGCCTTCTTGTGTTCATTTGTTGTACAAAACAATTACACGCACACAAATTGCATCTCATTTAAACAATTTTTTAAAATAAAAGATAAAAACGTGAAATATATTCGAAAAACCATTTTCTCTCTTTTTCTTTGCGTCTCTCTCTTTTTCTCTTTCTGTATATTGTACAAAATTGAATTATTCTCAAATTTTAATGAAAAATGAAACTTTGAGAAATTTTGAAACCCACAGAGACACATACAAGGGGTCTAATTAATTCCGTCTACAGAGAAAATAAAGTGTCTACAAGGAAGATATTATACTGAAAGCAATATAGTGAGAGTTATTCAAAGAAGACAATATGCGAGGCGGGAAAAAGAAAGAAGGATATTCTCTTCACTTCTCCCCCCTACCTCAGACTTTACTTTATTATTATGCGTAGCCTCGTTAAATACGTATGCAAATAAATGTTCATATAAAATTTCAACCAGTGACGAGGATCGATGTTTCTCACTTTTCAATACAAACACACACACATCCTAGGTTCATTCCATTGTCAGACACCATCGACTAATTAATTATTATCATGTGGTTACACACTGTAGGTTACGTATTGAGGGCCAACATTTTGACAGAAACTCTCTATTGAATTAGCTGTGTTCTCTGATCTTGTTGGTTGATGTAATTACGAAGGTTTCGTCGTCCCCCACTTAGACAATATCTTCCAAGCAGGTTTTAGTATTATAATTATTATTGTTTCTTTTAATTCCTAGAGGAACATAGGGCTTCAGCCAGGCACGTCTCCATTGCGTCCAGTTCTCTGCTAGAGTCTTCACCTGGCTCCAAGTCTGCCCACATGCTTTCATCTCCTCTTCATATGACCTCCTCCAAATCACCCTTGCACTGACGACCGACTCGCCGCTTCCCTTCCGGGTTTCACTCGAGCGATGATTTCCTCAGAGTATGACCTCCAATCCACCTCCATTTCTTCCTCCTATTTGTTTCACAATCAGTTCCTGCTGCGTTGGTTCGCTCATTGCCAGAGACCCCTCCCTGTCGCTGATCTTTTCTGGCTGGCCATCTGATCGTGAGTATTGAGCGAAGACAGCTGTCGATGAATGTCTGTAGTTTGTTTGAGATGCTCTTTATGACGCACTGGCCAAGTCTCTGATCCGCATAGTAAGTAGCACTGACTTCACATTGGAGTTGAAAATCTGGATCTTATTGTTGATGCTGAGTGCTGTTGACCTCCACACAGACTTGAGAGTAATGAAAGCTTGTCTTGCTTTCCCGATCCTCGCTGCTTTGATATCCTCGTCAGTTCCACCCGCCTGTAGTTGAAACGATGCTTCCCAGGTAGGTGAAGGAGGTGTTTTCTTTCAGGTTCCTTTCATTTATGCTGATTGTTGTCTGTTGTTGTTGTTGCTGTTGGTGGTGTTGGCCAGGAATCTTCATCACCTCTGTTTTCTCAATGTTCACCTGAAGTCCTATCTTCTCTTGATGCTACTTCTGCCAACTTGTTGCTTTTCGCTTGCATATCTTCGAGTTTGTGGGAAATCAGAGATATATCATCGGCTAAGTCCAGATCCTCCAAGTTTTTCGTTAGGGTCCATTTTATGCCTTTTTCCACATTCCCCGCTGTCTGTCGCATTGCCAATCTGCTGCAATCAGGAAAATCATTGGCGATAGTACGCAGCCAGCTTGCCTTACCCCCGTCTTCACTTCGAAGGATTCCGTAAGTTTCCTGTTGTGGATTACTTGACATACAGCATTGTCTTACTACTGTTGGATGAGGTGTATAATTGTCGGTGGCACACCGTAGTAGCGAATTAGTTACCAAATAACCTCTCGATCGACGCTATCGAATGCCTTTTCAAAGTCGATGAAATATAATTATACTTTATTTGATCTATTCCACAATGCTCAAACTTTTCTACTGGCATTAAACCACAGAAGATTTTTAGCCTTTTCACTAACCACCTCCCGCTATTGATTCTTACTATTACAAGGACCCCAACCAGGCTGACTACACACCTCGACATATGAGTTAGACCTACAGTGAATTGTTTCCTGTGTGAAGTTAAACTTTTAATACCCGAAAGAGACAAATGCGCCAATGACACTAAAACACCCAGCTACAGAAGGACAGTGTAACCAAGTGAATAACACCATATCCATGAAAAAAATGCTCAATGGAGTGTAATGGTGTTATACAGCACATTTTTGTCAGAATAAACCTAGTCCAGATGAAGGAAGATTAAGGTTAGGTTAGCCACACTGTGGAGATACTGGGTTTGGTTATGGATAGATTAGGGTTAGGGTTGAGTCAGGAGCCCAAATTTATCTAATGCAACAGTCATTCTTTCGAAGGTAATTGATGAGTCCGTCCAAAGTTTAACTTTGCTGTTCATAGACTAGAGCCATATTCTATACTCAGACCACTCCTTAATCTTTTCTAAAAGACATTCAACACACTACAGTAATTTGCATAATGTTATATATATATATACCCAGTGGACACTTGGTAGTAACAAGTGCCACACCTCCAGTCCTTCGTTTGGTGCAGACTGAGGCATTACACTAATTACCGACTGTTATCCAGTCAAAGCATCCATTACAATCATTCAGGACATCAATCATAATCCCGAATAACTCAGTGGCAAAATCGTCTCCGACTACAGTTCTGGGTGCCTGGGGTTTGCATCTTAGAAGGAGCATGAGTTCCTTAGAGATTACAAATGCGCCTCGCTGACTGACTTGTCAGTGGCAACAAGCACGAAGCCTAGGTGTGAGTGTGGCTCCCTGATGACTGTCTCCAACCATCTAACAACATTCCAAGATATGTACATATATTTACTGAACTTGGGATAAAAAAGAAGCTTCCTAGTTATGTGGCTATCAGATGACTGAAGGAGCATCCATCCATTTCATCAAAATCGCGTTTCCTTCATTAATTTGGAATTTCCAGTTTACACAGTTCGAGCAGGTGAAATTTCATTACAGGTTCCTTTAGAAGCTGAAATTATTCAGATAACCATTATATTCTGATTTGTTCGATTCTATTAATGGCAATCAAGAAAGTTAATATAGATGGATGACACTGCATACTAATAATTAATTAGAATCAGCAGTCGGGTACCACTTACATCAATCAGCATTCTTTGCTAGTCGGAGATCTAAATAAAAAATAGGCGATTCACTCGTTTGGCGCCGAGTTCATTGTCGGTGCAACACCTATTTGACTCAGCTCCTTAGACAGTGCAGTCAGTTCAAACCACCTGATTCGTAATTTCCAATTTCCCAATTAACAAAATTCGAGGTGAAGTTTCACCTGTTTTTGATGTGGTTGTGTTCTCTGAGCTGGTTAGTTACCTTGCGAAGCTTTCATAGCCCTATTAGGCGACATCTTCAGCGCATACTTCAATTTGAAGTGAGCTTTTAGATTTCTCCACGAGTTTATTAATCATCTCTCCTGGTGACCACCTTGAACGTGACTCTTTGGTTGTGTTTGTGTGTTTTCACACCCTCTAGGCTACTTGTATTCGAACTGATTGTTTCTTTGACTTGTACTTGGACCCTTTGTGTGTGAGATTTATTTCTTCTTATCGGTTGGTAAATTTCGTCTATCTCGATGTGTCTATTGATTGATGATTCACTGGAATACCAGACAGCCTTCTAAAAATTCTCTGGCTAGCATTCTTGGTGTTTCCTCTGTTTAATACTTGAACGTAGGCTGTCCCAGTCGAATTGATGTTCGTGGTTGTCTGTATGCAGCGATATGAGGGAGGGTGTGGATCTCATGACATGACATCCAACAACATCATCTACAAAATAAATTATGACGACTGCGAAAACACTACACTGGCCAAAGTGTACGTCCCCTTCGTCTTCGTATCCACGAACATATGCTAGCTGTCAAAAGACATGATATCCACTCCCTCATATCACGCACTACATACAGACAACCACGGACATCAATTCGACTGGGACAACGTTCAAATATTAGACAGGAAACAACAAGAATGCCAGGGAATTTTTAGAAGCTTGGCATTCCACTGAATCATCAATCAATAGACACATCGAGATAGACGAAATTTACCAACCGATAAGAAGAAATAAATCTCACACACAAAGGGTCCAAGTACAAGTCAAAGAAACAATCAGTTCGAATACAAGTAGCCTAGAGGGTGTGAAAACACACAAACACAACCAAAGAGTCACGTTCAAGGTGGTCACCAGGAGAGATGATTAATAAACTCGTGGAGAAATCTAAAAGCTCACTTCAAATTGAAGTATGCGCTGAAGATGTCGCCTAATAGGGCTATGAAAGCTTCGCAAGGTAACTAACCAGCTCAGAGAACACAACCACATCAAGATCATCCACCTGAGCTACAAATCTCTATCATAGTTTCACCTGTTTTTTCCAGAAACCAAACTTTTTTCTGATCGTAGTATATGGTCACGTTCATATTACAAAAAGCAACCAAGAACGAATTTGAGGTGGTTTGGACTGATTCAGGTCTCTGTACCAAGTCAAACTGGGTACACCGTTGATGAGCTTGCCCCCCACCAAACCATGCCTAGATCCCTTCACTGAGCCTAACAAACATCAATGTTTGTTGCTAATATTACCTGAACTACTCATGGCAAATATTCATTAGTATATGACGCCGAGCATTTAAATATCCATTTTGTTCTTGCATAAACAAAATGCGAATTCCAATAAGATTGAATCAAAAAGTTATATATGTATATAAATTACAGTATAGTATCTTCAGTCTAAACCGGATGTAATCGCCCAATATCCTTTAAAAGAAGGTTGTGCTCATTTACCATGTCTATAAATCTCAGAATGTAACTTGAAAACAACTCCATAAAACGCTAAAAACTTAAGTAAATAAGTGAAAAGTAAATGGGGATCAGTGAAGTTTGCAAAGACTAGTTTTGAAAATCAGTGACTACAATTCCACACATGTGATCCGTTTTCATTTTCATGTTCACAGTACTCACAAATCTCCCCTAATTTACCCGAAGATAGTAAGCTTGTAACGACAGAAGACAAGGGTCAGGAAACAGATCGATTATTGAGAAAATCAGCAGATATTTATAGATTTTTATGTACATTATTATTCGTAATTATTAACAGAGAAACAGAGTCTTCTGATTGGTCGTTTTCTCGCTGGAAGTTATTCTGTCATCTCTTTGTGGCCAGTGCTTTCAAGGTCAGACCATAATATCTGCGAATCGTATCCGCCCACGCAAAGTCTGCTGTGATTGGTTGTTGAGTTAGCCTTTGTTCTTTTTCTTTTCTTATGACCAAGATTTGGGACGTAAACATTGACGTAAATTGCTGTTTACCAATTTTGATTACCAGACAGCTCTCACCTCAAGCCAATATCAAAACAGCACTTTTGTTACTGTAAGTTCTCCCTAAATTCCACTTGAGACGCAAGGTATGAAAGCAAAACCTACATCATGTAAACAGAATGAGTCTCCCTTTTTTGTGTGGCTGAAAAATGCTAAAACTGCAGTCTACAATCTACAGTCCCGAATCAATAGAAGAAGAGATCACTCTTTTTTGAGTAAGATACTACTTGAGAATGGCTATCCACCACGCTCTATAGATAAACACATAAAGCTGAAAATCAACAAAGAACAACCCATCTCTGTGCAGAAGAAGATGCTGCACATGAATGTGATGTGCAGAGGCGACATTCTGGCTGACATCTCAAAGAGTAGAATGTCTAAAGCCCTGAAAACAGCGTTCACTGCTGCTACATTACGATTGGTGTTCTCATGCCGCTCATTGTTCTTCGACAACTCTAAAGACAAACTATCGCATTTGATCACTTCTATGTGTATCTGTCGATTTACTTGCTCATGTGGAGTGAGATACATGGGTCGTTCGATGCCTGTTTTATCTTAAAGAGTCAAAGGACAATATCTCGCTTGGTTAAGAAGAGGTAACAACGGGATCAATAAGAAATGGTATAATTGAACACATATTCAACACTGGTCACTCAATATATACGGAGAATTCATTTAAAGTCATCTACAAAGTCAAAATAAGCCTCCCGAAGACTCTAAGCTTCCGTACACTGTGCATTGCCAAAGCCTTAGTCATCTAGATGGATAAGCCTGATTTACGTACACAGAAGAAACCTCTCCATCGCCTCCTTCCACCTTAGGTATAAATCCAAGTTCCACTACTTTGTCCATTTGACTTTTTTGAATTTTTGTATGACATCTTCTTATCCAACCCTTTATTTACTCTTTCTACCTATTGCATAATTTATTTTTGGACACATGTCTCCGTTAACATCCTATTTCATTTTACACCACCCTTATCAATACTTTCCGCTCCCCACCCCTCCCCTTAGTTACAATTTACAATTCACTCACATTTCTGAGACATTTCGATGACGCGAACAATAACCTTGACTAATTTCATTTTTTACATGGAGGATTTAATCATGAGCTGATGTCAGTTAGAAAACTACTGGAAAACCTGTGAGTACTGAACAGCTGTTTCAACCTAGTTTGGGGCTCTTCATCAGTACGCACCCACCGAGATTCGGACCCAGGACCTTCTGGTTACAAGGTGAGCTCGTAGACCATTGAGCCACTGGGACCCAACAATCTTAACGTACATACACACACACACAATAATTATATATATAAATGTGACTGTACAGCTAAGTGAGTGAATTCACCATTGAAAAGAGACTCTTCACTGAACTTGTTTGTTCTTATAACTGCCAAAAATATCAGAAAATGCATAACGTGTTCTGCATCATACTCCTCCAAAAATCAAAATACTATAGGTGAAAAATATTCGCCTAGTGGTGTTTCTGAAAAAAATTAAATTAACATACTTATAGTTTATAAATAATAATTATTATTATAATCTACTTTATTCCAAACCAGACATTACTTATAATACAGAATGGAATTCTCAACATTTGTCACAATATTGCATCTGATTTACTCATAATATAAATAAAATTAAAAATTAAAACGAAATTAACCAGAGGAATTCGTCCACATTTACGATATAAAGTCAAAAATATTCCAAGTACGAAACGAGAATAATAAATATAATAATAATAATAGTGAGTTTGTTTCAAACAGTATTGCCGATTCAGTTTGAAAATCTTAGCATGTTACAGATTATTGAATCTAATTTTCTGCTGGTATAGTATGGTGAGGGGAAATACAAAATAAACAGTTATAATACAACTTAAATGATGTTCACACTTATGAAAAAATAAGCAAATAAAAACAAAAAAGTTGAGAGGATTATAAATATAAGAAGTACAGTAACAATAAAGGTTGATGGAACAAGGGTGCAGGAAATGGTTTATTTAGTGGTGCAAAGAAGGCTAGTTAGTTAATTCATGCCTGACACTATTTTCATCACATAAATCACGTGCCAAATATGGTATAGTGGAAATTTTATACTAAGACGTACGTGCATAAAGTCTTTGGAAAAGACTTCTTGTTTTACCTGAGGAGACACAAGGTTGAAGCTGTGAGTAAAGTGGATGCTGACAGTCTGACAAAATTCCTCTAGCAAATTTGTTGCATGACATCAAGTGCCTATCAATGACAATGTCAACGACATGGCCCAATGGGATACCACCACTAGCCCGACTGACAGTCGGTCTTCAGAGTTCTACGAAGTATGATATAGTCGTTTTTAAGCAATCCAAGAAAGAATAAGGGTGAACAGTGAAGAAAAGTAGGTAAGATGCACGAGTTTGCAAACTGTAAGGGGAGGTTTTGAGTTATGCCTGGATGCCTTAACTTCTTAATGTAAAAAGTCAGAGGAAATATGCTTTTAGAAGTCGCTACGACATGGGAGGACCAGGATAGGTCAAAAGAGAGAATTAATCCAAGTTGCTTAACTTCAGACTTGATTTCTACATCAATATCATCAATTTCGCAACGGTCATAGGAATTAACAGCTTCATTTAACTTTATTTCACATCGGAAACTGAAATTAACAGTCTGACATTTGGAAGGATTCAGTTTAAGACCATTCGACAAAGACGATTTGCTAATTCCTGATAGGAAGCTGTTCATCTTCGTACAGTCTAGCGGGGAGTTAACAAACATTGAAATAGTTATATCGTCGGCATATTTAACAAAGTTCATTTCGTCATCAGAATGAGGCAAGTCATGCAAGAAGAAAGAAAACAGGAAAGCAGAAGTGACAGAGCCTTGAGGGACACCAGCCTCATTAAGCAATGACGTGGACCACTTTCCGTGGCCTACTGCTTTCTTCCTAAGAAATAAGAATGCAGCCATTTGACAACCCAACAGTCAGTTTGAGATTCAGCAAGCTTGTTTAACAAAATGTCGTTTGGTACTGAGTCGAAAGCAGATATGGAATCTAGGAAGGCTCAGCGAAAAAATTTAGTCCCCTTGTCTAAACTGGAGACAGCGTAATGATACAAAACTGCAGCTGCATCTAAAGTACTTCTACTATGTTTGTAGGCGAATTATTAGGGATAGTAAAAGGCTCTAAGTGGAGGTTCAAGATTAAGTGAGAGTAACTTTTCTATAGTTTTTAGAAAAGGAGAGCTAATAGCAATAGGTCTAAATTGAATACATGTTCCAGTAGATGACTAAGGTATGGGTAAAATTTTAATGTCCTCCCAAACGACTGGTGCAACATTTCTGGAAAAAGATTCAATAAAAATATGTCCATGAGAGGATAACACAGGATATCTGCACATTTTTTAAGAAAAAGGCTAGGTGAACCATCTGGACCTTGGCTACAAGAAGGGTTCAGTGACTGGAGACATTTTAGAACGTCATTTGTATTGAAATCAGGGAAGCAGGTATAAGACCACGTGCTACTGACTAAATCAGATCACTAGTTGTCTACCATACACATCAACCAATAGAGTTTACCATTTAGACAAATGGAAATGATATAAAAACACTACAGTTGTATATTACTACTACTACTTATGTCAGTTTATCAGTAGTATACAGTTATACTTACTTTCTTGATCATCATTTACTTTATCAAGCAGATCACAAGTTTTTATCTGGATAATTTAGGTTGCTAAAGAAAATATGTGACTAAACTTCACTTCCTCAAACTGTTTATATTGCTCATTTGAAGTTCATAAATAATTTAAACATTCAGCTCAGTAAAATATCAGCCTAAAACATTGAAAACATGATATGGTGAAGCGCATTTTAAATCTATGCTACTTTCATTTAACACCAATATTTTTGAAGAATAAACATTCTATCAATGCTTTGGTAGTCTGTGATTCAATCCCCAGCCACCGACGCGCTCCTTCACCTCGCTCACTAAGCCAGTAATAAGACTGTTAAAGAGGGAAGGTTGGCTATGAGGCTAGCAACCCCATCCTGTTAAAATAAATAAGTAAACACCACTGCTACAGCAACTTCAGGCGTCTAGCTTGAAGCCTCCTATGTTCCATTGGGGAACGTTCAGAAAAAGTCCTTCAATGCTGGTGAAAATTGAGTAGTTTTTTTACTTGCATTGACGGGAGAGGAGAAGGCTGACATTTCTTAGTCGTGTACTGGTAGGCAGAAGATTGGAGAAATACGATCAGAAGTATTGTTGTACATTATATAAACGTTTATTTATTGATTGACCCCTGTAAATCTGTTTCGTTATCTCGTAAAGAATAAACGGTCGTGTTACCCAATCGTTTTCAGTTACTTTGTGTCGGTCACAGTGCATAGTGTTCTGAGTATTAGGCGTAGTCTTCTGAAACCGGTGATGGTTCCAGGATATCTCCGATCTGAATATTTGACACATTTCTTGCCTGATAGATTTATTCATACTATGCAAAGTCAGAGGTCAGCGTCGAAAAGCACTGGAACAACTTGAAAACAGTGTGGAGTCAAACCTGCATGGAAATTCTAGGCAGAAAGAAGAGACAGGACAAACAGTGGCTCACTACGGACATATGGAGACTAATAGAAAAGAAGAGGATGATCAAACAAAATATTATCCAAAGCACCGACGAGCAACAAAAACAGGAGTTGAATGCAAACTACAAGACACTGAACAAAAGAGTAAAGAAGACTGCCAGAGAAGACACAAGAAAGTATTATGAAGCCATGGCAAGTGAAGCAGAACAAGCTGCAGGCAAAGGAGACCTCGCAACGCTCTACCAAACAACTAAGTAACTATCGGGCAAAAGTTTGACACAAATTGAGCCGGTGAAGGATGACAATGGAAAGTCACTCACCAAAGAAGTGGAACAAAGGAAACGCTGGGCTGAACACTTCAAAAGACTTCTAAATCGTCCGCCACCTACACAACGCGCCCAACAATACCAACAACGGAGACAGAGCTACCAGTGAACACCAACCCCCCGACGAAATCAGAAGTCCTGAAGGCAATCACGATGCTAAAAGCAGGAAAAGCAGCAGGACCAGATGTAATCCCAGCAGAAGCATTGAAAATAGACCCAGAGACAACAGCAGGCTTGATGACGCCACTAATGGAGAAGGTGTGTAAAGAGGGCAAGGTGCCCAAGGGTTAGGAAAAAGGATACTTATTCAAACTACCAAAGAAAGGAGACTTAAGTCAATGCAAGAACTGGCGCGGAATTATGCTCCTGTCCATCCCAAGCAAAATACTAAGTCATATCATCCTGGAGAGAATCAAACGAAAACTTCGATCGAAACAGGCTGGATTCAGGAGAAACAAGTCATGCATTGATAACATCGCCACATTACGGATCATCATTGAAAAAAGCTTGGAATGGTAGTCACCTCTCTATCTCAACTTCATCGACTTTGAAAAGGCCTTCGACAGCGTCCCTCGAGTGGAACCCCAAAGGGAAGCGGCGATTTGGTCGTCAGTGCAAGGGTGACTTGGATGAGGTAATGTGAAGAGGAGATGAAAACGTGTGGCCAGACTTGGAGCCAGATGAAGACTCTAGCAGAGAACCGAACGCAATGGATGGAGACGCACGGCTGAAGTCCTATATTCCTATAGGAATTAAAGGAAACAATAATAATAATGCAAAGTGTAGACTTTTAACCTAAGCAATACTTTTCTGAAAGTACAGTCGTCAAATACACCAGTGAACTGAATTCCTGATACCTCTGATATGTCACATTTTTATAAATCATAAAAATTCTTTACAAAATTGTGATCTCCATCCCAAACTGGAAACCACTTGTCCTTGGTAGTATCTCTGCTGAACTCAATGAAGTATTGAATCCGGAATCGCCATTTCACCTCTACTTATTGTTGTTATTATGTTTTATTCCTTTGTGTTTCCAGTGGAACTTAGGGCTTCAAGCTGGACGCTTGAAGTTTCTGTAGCATTGGCTTTATTTTTACTGGGTGGGGTTGTTATTCTCATGCCCAACCTTCCCTATTTATCGGTCTTATCACCAGCTAAGCGGGGCTGGGGAATAAGTCGGTTAGGGACCGCCTGAGTGGCTGGCGAGCATTCTACCTCTACGCCACCAGCGCCATTTCACCTAGTGTATCTTAAGTCAATATTCAGTGATTATCAGTTCCTCGTATATCCTCGCATCTGACTTCAGGCATAGAGTAACACAGTCTTCTCTGAAGGCAATAACTGCAAGATCGAACTATAACAACAGCCGGACACATTTTGAAGAGATGAAAGACAAAACAAAATATATTCTCCGTTGCTGCTTGATTTTAGATTATTTTCAGACCGGTATCGTATTTAATTTTGTGATTGTTAGACTTCGCACGAACTAAAATCACTTAGGGAAATCAATGGAAACCAGGAAGTACTGAACAACTACTTCGTCCTATTTTGGGACTCTTCAGTGACGCGCACTGACGACCCTTTCAGAAATTGGACCCTGGACCTTCAGGTTACGAGACCAAGCTTAGTGATCATTCAGCCACTTTGGTTGGAATTTCATGATCTGTAAATTCTTTGTCACCAATGCCTTCAGTAAGTAAGCGTCAAATTCACTTTGAAAGTGCAGGACCCTATTGGTCACGATTTATCACTATAACTTCAAGACGTCTATTCGGTGGCCATCATTAATCGCACTGTAGTAGACGCCTTATGGTTATCCAGATTAGCACACTTATCAATGGTAATGATTTTCGAGAAAAGTTTACTTACTCAATATCCAGGATTTTGAGTTTTTCAATGTAGAAGCCATAGTTTCTGTGTTTATTTGTTAAAGTCATTTTGTTTCACGCGTTGGCAGATTTACATTTGAACGAAATGCACTAGTCTTCATCGATATATCGCCTTTCAAGATTTGTACGGATTTGTTTAGTAGCGAGCTCACTTACGACTGGCGCTATGCAGGAAGTAGTCTGCAGTTCTAGTAAGAATTCGTGACCAGCAGGGTCCGCGAAGTTAGGTTAAAGGACAGTTCGTCACCTATAACATTGGCTGGCTATTGTACTATAATTATGGCAAACTGTCAGAAGCTGGAATTCAAAGGCTACTGGATCGGGTCACAGTAAATGAATGGTCCACCAGGTGCCTTGTGACCGGAAAGGCCTGCATTCGAACCTTGGTTGGTGCGCACTGATAAAGAGTTCCTCACTGGTATGAAACAGCTTTCAAATACCTCTAAGTGTTTCTCCAATTGATTTCAGCGCTGAATGACCCGTTGAGATTTAAAGTCGACGACTGCCAGAAAGACAAGACAGAGGAAGCTAAGAACGCATCACAAACGTATTGAGAGATTATTTTACGAAGAAATTGATTGACAACAATAAGTACAGTGAATTGAAACTTCGAGGGTCCTGTTTGCCACACATGTATAGCCTTCCAAAGATACACAAATAACAAGTCCCCCTGAGACCTATACTTTCGATGATCAACTCGCCCCAACATAAGGTTGCTCATTGGCTTGCAGAGAAGCCGGAACCAATTCATTAACGGCTAGTCATGCACACCATGAAAAACTCATTTCATTTCGCCGAAAGTGTGAATCACATGAACGTTTCAAATAAGTTCATGGCGTCATTTGATGTAACCTCCTTGTTCACAATGATTCCAATCAACGAAACTACTGAGATCATTTGTCAGCAGTCTGATCTTCTCCCACTCCCAGAGTTGGAATTCAAACGCCTACTGCTTATGTGTACCATGGATGTGCAATTCCAACTTGACAACACTCCTTACCGACAAATAGATATTGTAGCTATGGGCAGTCCACTTAGCTCTGTTTTAGCAGATACCTTCATGTCAAACCTTGAGAAAACAGAGTTGAAGCATGTAATCGACGAAGCAACTTCTAACTGTCAACATGTCGATGACATATTTGTAGTGTACAACAATCAAAGTCACGCTTCCTACTTATTCAAATTATTCAACAACCCACATAAAAATATTGAATTTACTATGGAACACGAAAATGACGGAACGTTCCATTGCCTCGACATTGCCATGCAACGCGTAGATGATGGTAGTCTCCAGAGGGCAATTTACCGGAAGCTGACATGGAATGGACAATACCTACATTTTAATAGATTCTGTTCAAATAGCTATAAACGAGCACTTGTCAAGAATCTGTACTATACAGCGAGGAGAATATGCTCTGAAGAGGAATTAAGGAAAGAATTTATGTTTTATCGAAAAGATGTTGAAAAGCAGCGGTTGCCCTCAATGATAAATTAACAAATATGGAAGATGTGAAGGCTCAAATATCAAACAAATCACAGTGGAAAAAACACCTGTCTTCATTCAACTAGATTTTTAAGGTGAAAGTATTTCAGCAATGGTCAACAGAAGACTGAGTACGTCAGTAGCCAGAGCCTATCCTGCAGCTCAGTTGGTGCAGTCAGAAGTCTGCAGATATCCTTCTCATGTTAACTCCAACTGTACATGCAGATTTACAAGTATCAGCTGGAGCAGTTACATTGGGAGAACAGAAAGAAAAGCACACTTCCGATTTTATGAACATGTACCGAAAAGCCTGCGTGTCCAGCGGCGAACAAACGCTTATAAAAGTGCCATTACCAGGCATCTCCTTGAGACGATTCATGAAATGTAAATCGCGAATTCCTTTAAAATTATCAATAGATAGAGGAGCTCGATTCTCCTCAAGTTTGCTGAAGCAATCCCTATCAAACGCTTGAAACCCGATTTATGTGTTCAGAAAGAAGCAGTTATCAGTGTTTCCTTGCCCTATCTGGTAACTGGATGTCTCTATTCTCTCTCATTTAATTACGTACCCTTGGGTTTTAACCTCACTCCCCCCTCGCTTTGATACATTATGTAATTTTGCTCGTCTCTTGTTTCTATCATTTCAGTTGAACTTGGTACACTGTGACCTAATTTATTACTCACTCATCATTTTATGCACCTCTCGCATTTATTACGTAACTCATTTAACATTGTATGCATAAATTTACCGTGTTTAAACTTGAACTACCTATGTAAAAACTATATAACTGTCATTTTCTGAGCACTTCTCACTAATTTCGGAACTTCCCGTCGACTGACATCATGTAAAATTTGCAAGTATGTTAAAACTTTTCTGTACATGAACCTCATAATTTATTTAGGCTGTAATCAGCTGAGCTGATGAGAAGCCAACGAAATAAGCAATGATGGTACCATCTTCTTATTCTGCACAAACCACCACTGTTGTTCGTGCTATATTGAAATTCATCAAGGAGAATAAATGCATGATATCAGTTCGTAATCAAAGCATAATATGGCACCTAACAGTGGAATTTAAGGTGTAAGTTTCGTCCATTTTGGAACCCGTCATCTGCCTGTACTTGTATTTCAAGTGAGAAATGATGTTCCACTAGGCCACTGGATTACACTGTTAGCCATTATCACAGAAATATTATTTTGGTGGTATCAAATCCCAGTTATTTTCTCATAGTCACAATAAAAGCTATACCTCATAGGTAAACTCACTCCATTCCAAATGAGTTGTTATCACTGATTCTCTCTCTCAGTTACTTTCACTGAAAAATTGTCAGATTTTATATATAAAACAAACATAAAAAACAACTAATTAACTGACAAACAATTATTTGAGCTATTTAGAAATTTATTATTTATGTTTATGCATATAAATATACATATTTATTTATTTATTTAATGTTGTTTTCCTAGTGTGCTTTGTATTACTGTTCTCTTCGGTTAATACCTTTTGAAATTACGGTTTATGCTGTTTGACTTCGACAAAAATAACTCAGTCAATAGCATTGATAAGAATGATTATTACAAAACTGTCAAACCAGTAAAACGTTTTTCCTCTTTTTTTTCTTTTAATAAACTCAATAATGATGCTTAAATAGTTGTTCTACGCCACAAACTTAAGTGTGATACTGTAAATATGAGATGATGGGAAGGCAGCTGGTGGTAGGAAACCCTACTGAGAACTAGGTTTTGTGCTTGTTGGCACTTGTAAGTCAGTCAGTAAGGCATATCTTCAATCTTGAAGGAGGTCATATCCCTTCTGATGCCCGAACCCATGTCATCTTGTGCTGTAATCAAAGACAAAGTTACCACTGAACTGCAGAAGCTCTACATATGAATCCCAACAGTTTGAACAGACGTGAAGGTGTGATGTTAGCTGATTTATGATGAATCCTGATTAATAAAAAAATTGGATAAGTATCATTAATTAATCATTATTATTATTGCCACTGTATCCTTTAATTCCTACAGGAACATAGGGCTTCAGCCGTGCGTCTCCATTGCGTTCTGTTTTCTGCTAGTCTTCACCTGGCTCCAAGTCTGCCCACACGCTTTCATCTCCTCTTCACATGACCTCCTCCAAGTCATCCCACCCTCGCACTGACGACCAACTTGCCGCTTCCCTTTCGGGTTCCACTCGAGCAATGGCTTGTCTAGTGATGTCACTTGATGGTTTCCTCAGAGTATGGCCAATCCATCTCCATTTCTTCCTGCCTATTTCTTTCACAATCGGTTCCTGCTGAGTTGGTTCGCTCATTGCCAGAGATCTCTGTTGCTGATATTTTCTGGCCGGCCATCTGATCTTGAGTATTGAGCGAAGACAACTGTTAATGAAGATCAGTAGTTTGTTTGAGATGCTCTTTATGACGCGCTGGCCAAGTCTCTGATCCGTATACTAGCACTGACTGACTTCACACTGGAGTTGAAAATCCGGATCTTATTTTTAACGCTGAATACTGTTGACCTCCACACAGACTTGAGAGTAGTGAAAGCTTGTCTTGCTTTTCCGATTCTCTCTGCTTTGATATCCTCGTCAGTTCCGTTGGCCTGTAGTTGAAACGATGCTTCCCAGGTAGGTAGAGGAGGTTGTTTCTTTCAGGTTCCTCCCATTTATGCTGATTGTTGTCTGTTGCTGTTGTTGCTGTTGGTGTGTTGCCCAGGAATCTTCATCACCTCTGTTTTCTCTATGTTCACCTGAAGTCCTATCTTCTCCGGATGCTTCTTCTGCCAACTTGTTGCTTTTTGCTTGCATATCTTCCAGTTTGTGGGAAATCAGACATACTTGATCTGAATTCCCGATTACCTATATCTTCTTATGGAGAGGCTAATAAATGTTTTACAACTGTTTACCTATACACACACACCATTGTATACTGCATATACACTTAAATATTTTTCATATTCAATTATCTACCATCATGAATTTGCATTCGAACGTAGTGTGATGAAAAGTACACTCTGTTTAAAGTATTTAACAAAATCAGACTGGTATATGAAAATCTGAGGTCAAGTTTTGATCACAGTTCATACCATTTTGTTTATTTTACATAGTGATACCTGTTTCATGACTCTGAGAGATATCATTTTTATATATAAACCTCTGTTATGTTAATTTTGATTAGTTTCCCTGGAGAAGTTTGGACCAGATTGCCGAACGAAACGTTGGAATTACTCATTTCAATCTCGCTGAGATTTTACAAATATAAGTTTTTACAAATGTCTACTTCTCACTCGGCGCCAAAATATTTTAGAACTATTCGGTCAAATTTTGATCACAGTTCATACGAATAAAAATTGATTAAACATTTCAGTAAAACCAATATAAGATAAAGTAACTTGTTAGAATGTTATAATATGAATTGAATACACTTTAAAATTATTTATTATTGTCCTCTGACTTAACTGGTAATAATATCTTCCACCCCTCTGGTATTTGCATTGAGTCATTTCTGTTGCAGGTGATAGGTGTTGTAGACTCGATGAACCAGGAAGGATTCAGTAATCAATCTCTCTCTGTCTTTACCCGCCTATATTACTTTTTAGAATTTTGACTCTCTCCATTCACCCTACAGTGTAGTTGTGTGTTAATGCATGCAGCGCCATTGCTGAATTGTTTTCTAAATTACCTATCTTCGTGGGATCAATCATTCTATGCTTAGCTTAATTCTTATGTTGCGATAATCTCACTACTCCTGATCTACTAGTTTGACTGGCTTATGTAGTTGACCTCACAGTCTACAATCCACAAAATCTGGGGCAAGTGGTGACAATTGTTAACCATGCGACACATAGGAGGAACACGTATTCATTTCCTGAGATTTGATTTGAGTAGGAATGTATTCAATCGTCATCGACTCAACTTCTTGATAAGTCTTTAGTAGTTCTGAGGCAATATTACAAGGTAGGTAAAAATAAACTTCGCATACAAAGACACCTGGCTCATATATATGTATATATATATGCTTTTCGTGACAGGAGCACCACGTCTGTCAGCCAAATAGAAGAATCGACTATACTTTCTGCTCAATGCTGGAGATTTTCAGACTGATTTCAGATCAGCGAAAGTTTGATTTGTCTCTCCAATACTACCTGGATTCGATATTCTCATAACTGCTACCTGTATTTCAAGCGGTGCTGCTCATATAAGCCAAAGAAGTGCCCCTGTTTAACTTACGGTGCTTGCTGTTGAGACTGTTGTTGGTTTGGTATTTTCACTATCAGCGTCTACTCTGTGTTCTCTTGAAGTCCCATCGTCCCCTCCAAACTCTCCTGACAACATGTTTATTTTCGTCTGTAGATCTTCGAGTTTCTATGACATCAGATTTTACTGGTACGAAGTAGTGAGTTTCTTTCAAAATGTCGGCTCGAAATACAAAACCTACTGGTTAACATATGATATTAATAAATCGGCAGTATCTGAAAATCGGATGAATCTAGGATGTGTATTTTGTACCGAAGTAACTTCATCGTCAGATAACTTTTTTATTTCTTCACGTTTCCAGTAGAACATAGGGCTTCAAGATAGAGGCATCAGGTTTCGGTAGCAGTGGTGATTATTTTTATGGGATGGGGTTGCTAGCCTCATGCCCAACCTTCCCACTTTACCAGTCTTTTTACTGACTTAGGGAGGTAAAGGAGTCCGTTGGTGGCCGAGGATCGAAACCCGGACCACATGCGTAGTTGGTAAGCATTCTGCTGCTGTGCCACAGTAGCACCATTGTCAGATAAGTACTTGACATTGATCAACTAATCCCCGTCATTGGTTGAAATTTTATCAACATTTCACTTATCTAGGCAGATAAACTGACAGACGCCGTAGAAATCCTGAACCAAATCAACAGAGTACAAAACAGTATATCGCTAACATACGTTAAGGAGAATAATGGTTGCCAGCCATTTTTAGATGTACTCATAACCCGCCGAGCAGATGGGTCAGTAAGACGATCTCTCTACAGAAATCCACATGGACGGGACAGTATCTAAATTATCATAGTTTCTGTCCACTACAGTATAAAAAGGCGTTGGTTAAGTGTTTGTTCAAGCACATTCACTGTATATGTACTGCAGATACAATTGAAGAAGAAAGACGACACCTCACTGAAATATTGTTAGATAACAATTACCCACTGAGATTTATTAGGCGTTACGGAAGTGTCAACCATAGAGCTCTACCAATCCAATCAGCTCCCAAAAAGGATGTTTACATATCCTTGCCGTTCAGAGGTGATCAACAAAGTCTGGTCACTAGACAAAGACTCGAGGCCGTAATTAATAGAACTTATTATGCAGCTTAACTTATCTTCATAGAGAAAACGACAACTATACTGTCCTGTAAACCCTCACATTATCCGAACGATAGTGTCACATCCCTCTGTGTTTATCAACATACATGTATGTGTAGACACTCGTACATAGGGAGGACCCATCGGTCTCTGCAGGTTAGGGCTACAGAACATATTCCAAAGTGGCTGCAACAACAAATACAATCGCCAGACACAAATGATCCCGGAAACAGATATCCAAAATCATCTATAGCGAAGTGCGTTATAGAGACGGGTCATAAGGTTGATTTCAACAATGCCTTTAAGCCCATATATAAAACAAGTTACGGCCACATTCTTAAATTCATTGAAGCCTTAGCCATAAAAAGACTTAGACCTGTCTTATGTATCCAAAAGTTATTTGTTATTTTGATGGAGAAAGAAAGACCAGATTTGCAGTATAAAATGATACCATTCTATTTTACAGGTTCTCATCAGCTGCAAACTACCTGAAATTACAATGGTTATAATTAATAACATTTCATACTTCATTGTTTGAAAGGTAATACAGAAAGCATTATAAGATAAACGCATCCGGAATATAAGGATTAATATTTTTTGGTAGTTTTAGTTACCATCAATTTATATACTATCAAACTATGGAAAAAAGAAAGAAAAAAGAGGGGTGAGAGGAGACAGGAAACAGAAAAATCTAATAAACAGTGTCAACATGGCAACTCAACAAGGTCAAAGTTCATCAATTTGAAAACTTGCTTAGTGAGTTGAACTCACTAGTGTCTATGAGTAATCACTGTAATGAAAGTGATATAGTTACCAAGGGAGTGAGAGATTGACTACACTCTCTTTCTGTGTGCACAAGTTTGGTCTGAGGCGTTTGATTGCAATTGCTTCAGCAAACCGTAGTAGATTCGCTGTCCTTTGTATGTTTAATATTTTGAAGGATTCGGAAATCTCAACAAAATGGCCTGTATCCACAAGGTGTCTGGTAATTGCACTTTGTAAATATTTGCTTCCTTTTAAGCATAAGTTTCTCGGAATATGCTCTGAAAACCGGATAGAAGCCCTTCTTTCTGTCCTTCCGATGTACTTGCTGCCGAAGGTGCACGTAAATTTATAAATGCAGTTGGAGGTAACGTCAGCAGGGTATTTATCCAGTTTCGATTGGCTTATAGAGCATGTAGTACTGTATAGTGTCACTAGATTGGCTGCAGGGAAGCATCTCTTGATTGCTCCTTTCATCCTTTTTTCAGTCTTCTGCGATACTGTTTCTCCTTTGTATGGGAGGCAAATGAATACTTTCTTCTTTTCAACTGTTTGATACTTCTCTTTCTCATCTCTTTCTTTGCTGCACTTTAGGATAAATCCTTTTGGATACCCGTTCTCCTTAAGGCATTTTTCAACGAAGCTTAACTCTTCTTCTATCTTGTTGGGCGAACATAACTTCCTAGCCCTGTCATACAGTGTCCTTACTAATCCCCGCTTATAGCTCATAGGGCAGAAGCTGTTGTAGTGAAGATATTGTCCGGTCCAAGTTTCTTTTCTGTAGATGGACTTTACAACCGTTCCATCGTCTCTTCTTTTTACATTTAGATCTAGGAAATTGTTATTATCTTAAACCTGCCTTGGTAATCCAATTTAGAACCAAGGATCAATTTACTTCATAATAATATTTTCAACTCCTTCCTTGCTTTGTTTTTTCTCTTTTTCTCTTTCTTACCCACACCTATGCGTCTCCTTACCCATTATATGTGACCTCGACTTGTACACAATCTGACTTGTATTGTAATTATTCATGTCTTCTTGCCTTCTATAGAAAAAACTGTGTATGACAAGTACTCGTGTGTGTGATCAGAATCTCCGAAATGTGTTGCGCAAATACACATTACACGTTTCAGACAAACTACGTCTTCTTATTGTGTTGTCGATATCTAGGCAGTTTCATCTCAAAGGCAGACGCCAACACAGATTAAGACGTCGAATGCAGGACTGGAAAGGCAAGACTTCCACCATTCTGAAATCACTTTGAAAATCTACTGTATTCGCCATAGGGAACAAGATTCAGAATTTTAAATCAGTTAGTACTTCTAAGTGACCCATAGATTTGATAAACACCTCACCAAAATCATTTCCGCCAAGCCAATGAAGACTTTCATTAGTAGTTGCTCACCCTTCTCTTAATACCGCATATCAGATGGACAGAAAGATTAGTAACAAGGAACTTAAAGAACATAAGAACATACCAACAATCTGTCATCCAGCAAATATAGATTGGATACTGGCTGAAGAGACACCACTGAGTGACATCACTCGCCAGGGAGACTTTCGAGTGGAAGCCGAATAGGAAACGATGGTGACTGGGGCTGGAGATCGTGTCAGAAGAAGATGGCAGATTATAGTCAATAATGGAAACTTGTAGAGAACAGGCTGAAATAGGATGGACTGTTGAAGGGAATACAACAAAAACTAATAATAATAATTATAATAATATTATTAATAATAATAATAATAATGAAAATAGCATATCATTACGGTGAAACGATGATCTACATAACAGACAGTTGGCTCTTGTAACTAGTTCGACCTAGATAATTCATTTTATTTTCTGGTAGTGGTTTTGTAGGCATTTTATTTGATTGTTTGGGGGATTTCATCATGAGCTGACATCAATTAGAGAACCATTAGAAAACCTGCAAGGGAATACTGGACAGCCGTTTCGTCATCCTAGTTTGGGACTCTTCAGTATAGTACACACCAACCTCTGCGTTTCGAACCCACGACCTCTGGTTACAAGGCGAGCTAGCTCACAGACAGTTAAGCCACTGGGACCGGCTTCAATGGCCAATTCATGAAATTCAGTGTGACCATTTCACAATGTTTTCTTCGATGAGTTACTGCCTCATCTTCAACTTGCTGTACCGTACTGGTCACGGCTTCCAACGAGAACCCCAGGTAACTGCCTGGATAGGGCCAGTCGCTAGTGAGCATCAAGCCTTGTAACCAGAAGGTCCTGGGTTCAAACCCCGGTGGGTGCCTACCGATGAAGAGTCCAAAACTAGGACGAAATAGCTGTCTAACTGATGTCAGCTCATGATGAAATCCTCCATCCAATTCGTTTTATCCCCAATCACCTAACCTTTTACAAAATTCAGTCAAATGCATTTGTATAAAAGTAGGATTTCAATTTGTTTAAAAGTAATTAACCCTTTTGAAATTTTAATAATTTTTCTACATAACTATATCATAAGATAAAATAATATTATTTATTTCTCATTAAATATAATTATAAATTCGTCATGACTATCTTTTTATTTCTCTTTTTCTTTTTCTTTTCCTGATATATATGAAAAATAACAACGGCTGGACTGCTACACAGACACATTCTCAGGGGAATAAAATGATGGACGGGATTAGGCATTTATCGTTTGCATAATACCTCTCTACAGATGTAGCGTATAAAAAAGACGATGCAATTCTATGATAGACATTTACCTTAAAAATTACATAAAAAGTAGACAGTAGGAATGGGATATTTTTATACACTTAAAAAAATAAAAAGAGTGATAATAAAATAAACATAAAACCTTTAAGCATTTTTATTTAAGTCAGGCTTCAATAAACTTTCATATAGTAGGTAATTTGCTGCATCTTTTGGTGGAAAGCTTACAGCACTGTCGTCTTGATCTTCACGTTTAATCTTTTTCTATTCAATCAGTATGGTTATTTAATGGATTAATGATTAGAAGTGGAATCCAGAAGGGGGATTTCACCCTGTTTGGGATTAATCAGCTACATGTACCTCTAATAGATCACTTGGGTTTAATGGATAACGCTTTTGCACTTAAAACTAAGGTCAGTGAGTTCGAGTCTAGGGAATCCAGGCACATCTGACTGACTGACTTACTGGTTTCACCGCAGAAGACGTGCAAAAGTTTGGGCTGCTACACTCCCTCCTTGTAGCACTCACAGCAAGAGAAGAGAGTAAAAAGAGATTCATCAGAAGAGAGAGGGAGATAATAAATACAGATACGAGGCACAATGAATAGTAATATGGAAGAACAATAGAGTCGTACTCGGTATTAAAAATTACAAGGAGTGAATGTATCTGTACCAGCCATTTAGGATGATTTGTGCCCATACCACCAATTGTTTCCAACCATCAACCAGTGTGACTTAAAGGTACTGTTATGGATGCAGGCACATCTAGCTGTTTGTTTCCTTTAGCTCCTAGAGGAACATAGGGCTTCAGCTGCGCACTCCTCCATTGCGTTTGGTTCTCCACCAACGTTTTCACCTGGCTCCATATCTGTCCACATGCCTTCATCTCCTCTTCACATTGCCTCCTGTTCCATGTCACCCTCGAACTGACGACCAACTCACCACTTCCCATTCGGGTTCCACACGAGCGATGGCCTGACGTGTGATGTTACTTGATGGTTTGTTTCTTCACAGTATAGCCACCAATCCACCTCCATTTCTTCTAGCAGATTTGTTGCACAATCGGTTCCTGGTCGGTTCGCTCCCAGAGATCTCTGTTGCTCATCTTTTCTGGCCATGTGATCTTGAGATAGCCATACTGTTACAGGTTCTTTTGCTGTTGGTTTCGTTGCCCATCCTGTTGTGAATTTTCTTCCTTTTTCTGGTGTTGTTCTCATTGCTTTATTCCTTGTTTTCCTGATTCTAAGAGGAGCAACCCAAAAAGTCACTCCTCTGTAAACTATATATTCATGTAACAACCCTCTTTTCAGGCATGAGGCTAACAGCCCCACCATGTAAACAAAGCTGCTACAGAAACTTCAGCAGGATGAATCTCCTTGTGACAAAAGAAAAAGTCTGTGTGTGAGGGGGACATGGAACGTCCATACTGGGACTAAATGCTTATATTACTGGATTCTACTTCTAGTCACCGTCCAATTATTTGAAGTGTCTGTCGACAGGCGCGAAACATCTTGATCCGATCACTCAACGGGAAAATTAAAGGTCACCTGATAAAAAGCATCATTGTGACTATTGCCTAAAGGTATGGTTAATTAGGAAAATACTGATTGTTTCTGTGTTCGTTTTAGTAAAACAGTCCCTATTGGTTTTATTCACTTCGATGCTTCATCTTCATTGAAGACATCAGTATCAAACGAGTTTATTAACTGTCTCTTTTGGTGGTCATAAATCTGATTGATTACTTCCCGAGACGTCCCTATCACCCTTTTTCCCCACTTGTAGCCATATGGATTGTTTTATTGATCTGATGGTCGATTTGTAAGGGTTGGTTTTGTTTCTACTAGTTGATCACGGATTGAAATCAGTTAGAAAACCATTGAAAACCAGCATTGGAGTACTGGACAGCCAGCTGTTTCATCCTAGTTTGGGAATCATCGTCACTACGCACCCACTACAGGGGGTTCGAACCCAGATTACAAGGCAAGTTGACTCATAAACCGTTCAACCACTGGGACCCGACTCCTCAGTGGCCAACCCATGAATTCTAACTTCTAACAATTCGTGATTTAGCGCGACTTGTGCCAACCAATGTCTTTGGTGGGACATCCATCTTCACACGTGACTGGATGGTTTTCAACGGTTCTCTAACTGATATGAATCCGTAATCAACTAGTAAAAACAAATCTAACCCTTACAAATCTACTATAGAAAATTAATATGATGCTCCCTAGTAACTTACTTACTTACTTTACTTTACTTCGGCTATCTCCTATGGGATGATGAGCCGGCTTCATGAACATCTCGAATCATCGCTGCCCAGGCACGGCGATCTGATGCAAGGTTTTGCGACAGGGTAAGAGAATTCATGAAGTTTCATGGGAATTTGGTACGAGTGATGTCCCCAGAACTGCTCGGCCTTTTGTTTGAGAGTGCAGCTCTAGCCTTTACACAACCAAGTGTGACCTACAAGGCAGTAGGAGTGGAGTAGGGAGTCCACTATCCATTGGCAACCGGAGTTCGGTTCATACGCCTTTTTGAATGGGGCCAGACATCCAGGAAATCCAACAAGCCCTTTGTCCATACGTCTGCCGGTGAGCTCCAGTGAGCTTCATACGCCAGTCGTTGGAGGTTTGGAATCAGGGTTTAGCCATCTCCCCTAGACTGTCATCCAATGGACAGTCAACCCGGTGAAGAGCGCCGGGCATCCGCTTTCGCCCTCTCACTCTGGCGAGAAAAACCTCCGCCACGTGAAGGCAGTGATGAGTAGGACTTCCTCAGGAGAGGCTATGTAAGACGCCCGGTCATATGGGAGCATTTCAAGAGGTGTGTGCAGGGGTGGCCAACCCGCAGCGCAAGGCACCCACCCCCGACCATCCTGAGGCTAGTAACTTGCTACTACTACTACTTCCTGGAGTTCTAGTGAGATGTCATAACCAATGAGGTCCAACCAGTCACGTGTGAAGATGGATGTCCCACCAAAGACATTGGTTGGCGCAAGTCGCGCTAAATCACTAATCGGTAGAAGTTAGAATTCATGGGCTGGCCACTGAGGAGTCGGGTCCCAGTGGTTGAACGGTATACGAGTCAGCTTGCCTTTTTACCTGGGTTCGAACCCCCTGTGGTGAGTGCGTAGTGACGATGACTACCAAACTAGGATGAAACAGCTAGCTGTCCAGTACTCCACTGATGGTTTACAATGTTTCTTTTTTACTGCTTGATAAATCTTATTTATGTTAATGTGCCAGTTGAGAGCAGATCCATGTGAGTCACTGACTTTTTAGAATTATTTATTGTGTTCTTCTTTTTTGTCTAGGATTTGTATATTTTTCCAATGGAATCATTCTCCATAGTTGTTTGCATGCATTTATGTAGGAGAATGCATACCATCGTTTCTGACAACTATTTTATGTTTATGCATGAGAAGGTGAACAGGACATCCACTTCGACCAATATAAAATTTTGTTACAGTTGTTGCAGTTTATTTTGTCCTCCTTAGCTGTTGAGTTATTCACTTCGCACATTATAAATTGAAATTGCCTGATGTACAACTGGGAGGGAAACCATGATCAGCCAGGTCCATCAAGTTAGGTGTGGGGACAGATACTCCCCAATGACATCAGCTGGCGGTTGTGCTATTTATCGCTAATCAACAGAATTTAGAATTCACGGGCCTTTTGAATAAAGCAATAACAACAACAGTGGTTTGTGCATAATAATATGGTACCACCATTGTTTATTCCATTGGCTTCTGATCAGTTGCTTGCTTACAGCCTAAATAAATTATTACAGGAAAGTTTTAACATACTTGCAAATTTTACATGACATCAGTTGACAAGAAGTTCCGGACTCAGTGAACAGTGCTCAGAAAATTGCGCTTATATCATTTTTATAAAGGCAGTTCAAGTTTAAACAAAATAAATGTCTGTTTACAATGGTAAAGGAGTTATGTAATAAAGACGAGAGATGCGTTAGATGCAAAGTGACTGTAAGCGCAATATCGCTTGAAATTAAGTCACGCGTAGATATAGGCTATCCCGGTCCAGAACAAACAAGAAGCCGGTCACTGTTTCTACGCGTGACTTAATTTCAAGCGATATTGCGCTTACAGTACTTAACGGTTTCAAGAGTACAATACACAATGCTTAACAGAAAGCAAGGAACCGCTATCAGAGCGGAATAACGTTAAAGCCAAAATTACGAACTAGCCGGATCAGACACGACCGTTCAGGTAAGCAGTCAGTAGAAGAATGAACCCAAGTAAGAGATAAACAAAGCATAGGCACAAAGATAGAATTTAATTGGCTACTTAACCAATCAATAAATAAGATAAACTCAACATAATAGTACAAATAAGACATGGGTCAGCAAAATCACAGTTCACAAAAATACTCTGATTGGGTCATGAGTTCAACTGTCTGACTAAAAGGATAGAAGTAAAAACACACATACACAGTTAATTAAACAAGGTGGGATAGACATGTTGGGCATGGATAATTGTGTTGCAACAATGCTAGGCTGATCCGGGACAGGTTGACTTGATTCAAGGATAGGAATTGAATTGATCTTACACCGGCCCCCAAAATCCGACTAGGATTTTATGAATCATGTTACACAGAATAACCCTCGTGCCCGGCTCTCTTACAAATGACTTCCCTCTAGTAGGCATATCTTACGTATATCGCGCTTCACCTCGCCATTTCTCGTTTTTATCGTAACGGTTCTGACAAGTCCGTCCGCGGATTGCTCGCATCCCACAATAACTCCTAGCGGCCAACGGTCTCTCGTCGAAGATTCTGGCGCAATCATCACCACATCCCCCGGGGATAGATTTTTAGTTTTCGTGATCCATTTCTGTCTAGTTTGAAGTAGGGGTAGATATTCTCGCCTCCATCTCCGCCAAAACGACGCCGCTAGATGCATAGCCTGCCTCCATCCGGAGTTGTATACCTGGACAGTATCTGGTGGAGTCTCCATACTAATGTTTCGACAGACCAATAGTAGGTGATTTGGCGTGAGAGCTAGATTATCTCTACTATCCGATGTTGATGGTACAAGCGGCCGATCATTCAATATTCGTTCTACTTCTGCCATAAACGTCAATATAGTTTCATCATTTAGATTCTGCTCATTGCATAATGCTTGAAGAATAGCTCTCACTGATCTAATCATTCGCTCCCACACCCCACCTCTATGACTCGCATTTGGAGGCTGGAAGTGCCACTGTATCTCTTTGGACAAAAGAGTATCATTAATCTTCTTCTGATTCCATCCATTCACTAGCTCCTTAAGTTCTCTGTTTGCGCCGACAAAGTTGGTCCCATTATCACTGTAGATATCTGTAGGGGTCCCACGTCTAGCTATAAATCGCAATAACGACATGATGAATGACTCAGTCGTTAAGGAATGTGCTACCTCAAGATGTATAGCACGAATCTGAAGACACGTAAATAAGCAGCCATATCGCTTCTCTTTTCCTCGACCCCGCTTAACAAAAAATGGTCCAAAGTAGTCTACTCCAACGAACTGAAATGGATACCATCCTTCTTGCACTCTCGCCATGGGTAGAGGAGCCATGAGCTGCTCACAAGTTAACGTAGACCTCCTCTTACATTCGACGCATTGCCCAATAACTCGTTTAACAGTGGAGGCACCTTTAACAATCCAAAAGGAGCGACGCAAAGACGCCAGAACGTGATGCACTCCACAGTGACCCTCTGCGGTATGATAATGCTGAATCAATATTTCGGTAACTATGTGTTTCGAAGGGAGGATTGCTGGGTGCTTATTTGCCATGGAAATGTCCGCGTACGAAAGACGACCTCCCACACATAAGACTCCATTCTTTACTATCGGACACAGCTTTCTCAGAGAATCAACGCCCTTACAGTTCCTGTCCGTCCCTATTTCATCGAAGTTCGAATAGACCTCACTCTGAACAGATCGTATGATTTCTAGAGTTGCGTGTCTCATCTCTGATAGTTTCAATAATCCTCTTACCGCTAATTCCTTTCCCGTTTTTCTGAACCTTTCAACTAGGAAGGTTTTCCATCTAAGGATCCATGCAAAAGACTTCACTAAGAGCGTCCATTTAGAGTATCGTCTCAACAGATTGGTGATGCAGTCTGGTCGAACGAGACCTCGTACTGCAGCTGTTTGTTTCTTCAACTCTATTGTTTCAGGAATACCGCATAGCTCTGTATGCGGCCATTGATGTTCTTCTTTCGATAGGAACCTCGGACCCTCCAACCAACGCTGTAGTTGTTCAAGTTTTAACGTGCCACGCGATGCTAGGTCGGCTGTATTATCTCTGGTTGGTACATGGTACCACTGTTTGGGATCTGAGTAACGGTGTATATTGGCTAGTCGGTTTGCTACGAAGGTGCTGAATCTAGTGGACGTATCACGTATGTAATATAATACTGTCATTGAGTCCGTCCAGAAATATACGGATTTAAATTTTACGGTGGTATTACGACGTATAATCTCGTACAGCCTGATTGCCAGCACTGCCGCTACTAGTTCTAAACGTGGAATGGTTACGACCTTCAGCGGGGCGACTCTAGCTTTGGCAAAGAGTAAATTGCAATATACCTGGTTGTGACTCGATCGTACTCGCACATACGCGGCCGCTCCGTACCCTACTTCCGATGCATCACATAGTATATGTAACTGTTGGGTGCAGTTTTCAGAGTCGAAACTGGGTCCAATACATCTAGGGATTCTCAAAGCCGCTATTCTCTCCACAGCGTCTATCCAATTCTGCCAGACTTCCTCGTTTTGTGAGGACAATGACTGATCCCATCCCATATTTTGTTTGCAGAGTGACTGTAACATCAGCTTTGCCGGAAGCAACAGTGGAGACAGTATCCCAAGTGGATCAAAGATAGAAGATACCGCTGATAGAATGCCACGTCTTGTAACAGGTTTTCGCGGGATTTTGAAGGGGAAAACAAAGCAGTCTATCTCTGAGTTCCATTCTAAACCCAACGTACGTTCTACCTTCACTGTATCTCCATTGATGAGTCGAGACGTCGAGGTAGGCTCCTTTAGCGTTACCGATTTTAATACTTCTGCCCGGTTAGCAATCCATTTATGCAGTCGGAAACCTGCACGACTTAGGAGATCACTTACGTCAGTGATAAACCTACTGGCGGTCTCAACATCCTCAAAGCATGCCAAGCAGTCGTCGACGTAAAAGTTGTGCCTTACTATATCTCTTACTGTTTCCGGATATAAGCAACCAAAGTCCTCTACTACCTTTCTCAACGCGAAGTTCGCACAGAAGGGTGACGAAGTTGCCCCGAACGGATGCGCTGTCATCTGAAACTCCTGCGGCTCTTCGTCAAGACAACCATTTTTCCACCACAGAAATCGTAATGCTCCTCGATCGTCTACTGGCACCTTCACTTGCATAAACATATCAGCTATGTCCGCGACTACAGCAATAGGCTTTTCTCGAAAGCGCAACAGAACACCAACAAGCTCGGCAATCGTATCAGGTCCTTGATATAGCTTATCGTTCAAAGAATAACCTTTAAAGGTTGCGGCGCAATCTAGAACTATTCTCAGTTTATCTGGCTTTTTCGGGTTCATTACGGGATGATGTGGAAGATACCACCTTGGGCGATAGTTGGCTGCTAGCTGCTCTGGGGGTACCTGAAGGGCATAACCACTTTTTAACATCGTATTTATCCCATCCACATATCTTGCTAAAAGATTCTTGTCACGCGATAACCTCCGTTTCAGACTAAGTAACCGATTTATGGCGACTACATAATTATTGTCCGTTACCTTTGCTGGATCTTTCCATGGCAAGGGAATGATGTAATGCCCCTTTTCCAAGACGGTGCTTTGAGTAACCAACTCGATTGCTTTACGATCTTCGATAGAGAATGAGTGTTCGTTTTCTTCCGTATCCCTAAACTCAGCTTCATATAGCCTTCTGATGTCGTCTTTGATACTCTCTTCGCTGATTCGAGCGTAGTTAACAGCGCCTCTTTTCGTATTTCCATGAAGTGGCCCTAGCAAGACCCAACCGAGCAATGTCTTGATTGCGTAAGGTTGTTTGCGACTACCCAAACGCTGATCGAGGACCCAATGCGCCTCGGGAACATCGCAGCCTATGAGCATTGTGACCCTTTTATCATCAAGTTCGCGGAATGGCAATTCCTGGAGATGTGGCCAGCGACGGGCCTCTTGTGATATCGATAGTGAGGGTGCATTGACTGGCAAGGATGGCAACGCGAACACTCTGTCAAGTTTTATCATTTCATTTTCATCCATTGATGCGACTTCCAGTTCGCACATGTTGCCCTGAACCTGACTCGCACCATTGATTGTTGTCAAGGTCATAGACGATGGTGTGCCCTCTAGGCCTAAGCTGCTTAATAGATCCTTCGTAACTAAGGTAACGTCGGAGCCGTTATCCAGAAAGGCATAAGTATCTATTTCCTTACCGTGGGCTCGCACCTTGACGGGGATCACACCTAGCATAACTTCCGTTCCATAACGCATAGTAGCAGCACATGTCGCCTGCTCTGCCACTTGATTTACGATCGGTTCAGCATGCAGCAGTGGGTGATGTTTACCACTGCAATGAGCTTTGGAACACTTTATACCCGATACGCAATGATCGATACGATGTCCGACCTCTAAGCACAAAAAGCATGCTCTATGGCGGCGGACGCAGCTCCATCTGTCTCGCACATCTAATCCAACGAACTTCTGACATGAAGCAGTAGCATGGTCAGACCTACAGAGGATACACAGTCGCTTGGGTGCAGGGGTCCTTTCTCCCTGTATTGCGAATGATGTGCTCCCGTGACGACCCTGTCTATTTAGCGAAACTTGGGCGTTCGGACGGTTAAGGCCCTCTGAAACGAGGTGTCCGTATCGGCTTCGTGCCACTCTTGCTTCTGTAGAAATAAACTCGCAAAGATCCTGAAAAGATGGCTCTTGCCCTTCTTGATTCCTTGCGTCTGCTAGTCTGGCCCAATTCCTTCGAACTGCTATCGGCAGTATGCGTACTATTCTCTCGAGAGTTGTTACGGAATTTAAGTCCGACAAATAGTTCATTTCAGTTAGGGCAATCAGGCAATTCTGAAGCTGTATTGACAGACGGGATAGAGCTTCTCCATCTTCTGCCACAGGTCGTAGGCTTCTAATCATGTCTTCAATACGGTTTCGTGCGATGACGTGGATCTCTCCAAACAGATCCTGTAAGATACCCTTAGCTCGCGCATACGCACTCTCAGGACGCAAGATCACACATTCATGTATGGCTGCTTTAGCTCGACCCTTACAATAGTGCAACAGATATAACATTCTTTGACCAGGGTCCTTTACTCTATTCTCGACATAATATTCGAATTCCTTTGTAAATCTCAAGTAGTCGGTACAGTTGCCATCAAAATAGGACATTTCAACCTTAGGCATGTCAAGTTTCTCTACGACCGCGCTCTTCCCGATCGTAACAGGAGCGTCCCCGCCAACCATTGCGGCACAATCTTTCACATATCGTTCTAGCTGCTCCCGGTTATCAATGACACTGCCTCTTTCATATTCGTCAATGTTCCGTTCGTCGTCCGCGGATAACTTCACATGCAGCTCGGCCATTTCGACGTCATGTCTAGCCTTTAGCAACTTTTTTTCTAACTCTAATTCCAACTCCTGTCGAAGCTGTTTCTCTTTTAGCTGCGCCCTTAGTAGCGATGACTTAGCACTAGTTACTCGCGATAATGATGATTTCGAACTACTGACATGAGAGCCGGGGCACGAAAGGTTATCAACATGATCATTTATGCAAACGGGGACTTGCCGACTCTCCGACTGCTGCTCCGAAATATGCTTCCCTGATCTGGTTTGCATTGTTCCAAAGAAAAATTTATTTTCAACAACGTTGCGTGCTGCCAATTCACCAAAGTTTCTTCTGGATGAACGTTGAGTACTGACCAGTTAAGTACGGGATTTTCTGTTTGACGTTGAGTACTGACCAGTTCAGTACTGTCTCTTCCGTCAAGGGCTGATCCAGGAAACTTTAACTCTATACGTTAAGTACTGACCAGTTCAGTACGGTCTATTCCGTCAAGGCGTTCAGTACTGACCAGTTCAGTACGGTCTTTCCTGTCAAGGGCTGATCCGGCAAACTTTAACTCTATACATTAAGTACTGTAAGCGCAATATCGCTTGAAATTAAGTCACGTGTAGATAAAGGCTATCCCGGTCCAGAACAAACAAGAAGCCGGTCACTGTTTCTACGGTACTTAACGGTTTCAAGAGTACAATACACAATGCTTAACAGAAAGCAAGGAACCGCTATCAGAGCGGAATAACGTTAAAGCCAAAATTACGAACTAGCCGGATCAGACACGACCGTTCAGGTAAGCAGTCAGTAGAAGAATGAACCCAAGTAAGAGATAAACAAAGCATAGGCACAAAGATAGAATTTAATTGGCTACTTAACCAATCAATAAATAAGATAAACTCAACATAATAGTACAAATAAGACATGGAGCAGCAAAATCACAGTTCACAAAAATACTCTGATTGGGTCATGAGTTCAACTGTCTGACTAAAAGGATAGAAGTAAAAACACACATACACAGTTAATTAAACAAGGTGGGATAGACATGTTGGGCATGGATAATTGTGTTGCAACAATGCTAGGCTGATCCGGGACAGGTTGACTTGATTCAAGGATAGGAATTGAATTGATCTTACAGTGACTAATAAATTAGGTAACAATGTGCTGAGTTCAACTCAAATCATAGAAACAAGAGACAAGCGGAATTACACTATTTCAAAGGTGAGGGTGGTGAGTTTAAAGCCAAAGACTGTGTCACCAAATGAAAGAGAGAATAAAGATATTCATTCACCAGGCAGGTCAAAGAAAAACTGATGACTGCTTCTTTCTGAACATATAAATCGAGTTTCAAGCCTTTGATAGAGATCGCTTCGGAAAACTTGAGGAGAACTGAGCTCTTTTGTCTATTGATAATTTGAAAGGAATTCGCGATTTTCACTTCATAACCCGAATCAAGCAGATGTCTGGTAATAGCAATATTATAAGCTTTTCTATAGTTTGGTTTGTAAGGGTTAGTTATGTTTTTACGAGTTGATCACGGACTGATATCAGTTAGAGAACCATTGAAAACCAGCACTGGAGTACTGGACAGCTGTTTCATCCTAGTTTGGGAATCATTGGCAGTACGCACCCACAGGGATTCGAACCCAGGATCTTCCGGTTACAAGGCTAGCTCGTATACCATTCAGCCACTGATGTCACGCTAAATCACGAATTGGTAGAGGTTAGAATTCATGTGCCGGTCATTGAATCGGGTCCCAGCGGTTGAATGGTATACGAGCTTGCCTTGTAACCGGAAGGTCCTGGGTTCGAATCCCAGTGGGTACGTACTGTCAATGTTTCCCAAAACCCGGATGAAACAGCTATCCAGTACTCCAGTGCTGGTTTTCAATGTTTCTCTGACTGGTATCAATCCGTGATCAACTCGTAAAAAAATATTATAAGCGTTTGTTCCCAGGTGGAGACGTAGGCTTTTCGGTACATGTTCATAAAATCGATGTGCCCTTCTTTCTGTTCTCCCAATGTAACTGTTCCAGCACCGAAGAGCATGTTGTTAGATGGACGGGAACCAAATTAGCTGCAGGATAGGCTCTGGCTAGTGACGTACTCAGTCTTCTGTTGACCATTGCTGAAATATTTTCATTTTGTCTATTCAATTTGTATACTCTTCATTTATTACGTCAATTGTTAGTTACTATTACTATTCTCACTTTGAACTGTCCCCGGTATTATTTCACTTGTTCCATTTGTCATTCTAAATCAATTTCTTTTTACAGCATTAAATTCTATGTTATCAAATTTCACACAATATTACGTAACGATTTTATTTTTTCGATTTGTCTACCAATCCTATAATTGCACACCCTTTTTCAAGTTCTATCCATCCTATGAATTATTTTATATATGACCTTAATTTGCTTTGCCACGTGACATTTAACTACGATTATAATCACAAACATTTTAGTTTTAATTGCATTTCATATTATTATTATTGTTATTTTATGCATTCACACCTATGTGCGTCGGTGGCACAGTGGTTAGGACTCTCGCCGACCATGCACATGGTCCGGGGTTCGAGCCCCTGCCGGCGCACACTCGATATCTATGGTATGCCTGAATTTGGGCAACCGATATCCATGCTGAAAATTCCACACTTGTACTGAAAATACGGTGTGGAATCAAGCTGTAAATCAAAAATAAAAATAAATAAAATAAATGATTCCATTCCCTCACCGGATTTAATTTCTTAAAAACCACATATATACGATTATACAGCTTGATGATAAATTCGTTAAAAAGAGTCTCTTCGCTGAATCACTATATGAAATAATCTATGCTCGTACAACCAAGTACAGGAACTCAACGATACCATACTTGGCCCGTGTTCTAAGCGACAGAGACAATGTTAAGCGTGAAACCTATGACTTGCTTTGTTATTAACAACATAATTTTAGGCTCTTTTATTTCTCTCTTATTTTATATTCTATAATGAACTCCTTCTTAAACATACTTAGCTACCTAAATTATTAACATTGGCTTCCTTTTTTGTACTTTACTATATTCTTCTTTTGTGTATCTACTGGTTCCGACTATAGTAGCACTATGAGTAGTACAAAATTTTCCTGTCATTAATCATCATGAAATTATTAGTTTTGTGGTTGTTTTTTCTTATTTTTTTTATTTTTTATTCGGCAATATTAACTGACAATCATTGGTTTTGAACGCCATTATCACCACATTAAAATTTTGTATTATGCAGGATTACTCACACTACCACTACAAACTCAACATTAGACCTGACAATAAAAAACAAAACAACAACCCCGAAATGTTATTTTATGATTGTTTTGAGTTGTTTCAATCAAATTAGCTGACCATCTTGGCGATAAACATTCTTAAATATCATTTCATAACTTCTTGTATGACTATAGCTTTACTGTCACCATGCATAATCATATCATAGCTTCCACTACCCAATACTGAGATATTATTATATGATGTTTATTTTCCTTTCTACTTCTTGGTACTTTTCGCATTTATAATTATTTTGTATTCATCCTGTTGTTTTTCTTTTTTGCTGTTGGTGTCTTTAGATTTTTTCTGTTTGTTTAATACTCCTTTTAAATGTTTGATAAAATTAGATGCAAATGTTCTAGATATGTGCTGAAAATTCCACACTGTACCACTAATACTGTTTCTGGAATAAAGCAAATTATTATTATATTTTCACCTTTAAAATCTAGTTGAATAAAGACAGGCGTTTTTTTCCACTGTGATATGTTTGATATTTGAGCCTTCATATCTTCCATATTTGTTAATGAATCTTTTAGGGTAACCGTTGTTTTACAACATCTTTTCGGAAAACATACATTCTTCGTCTAATTTCTCTGCAGAGCATACTTTCGTTGCCACTGGATTCTTTTCCAGAGGCTGAAAGATCTACGAACTAGCCTTGCAGGCGGAAGGTCATGGGTTCGAACTGCAGTGGGTGGTTACTGCTGAAGAGTCCCAAACAGGGATAAAACAGATGTCCAATACTCCCTGGTTTTCAACGATTTTCTGACTTAAGTCAGATTGTGATCGAAATTGAAGTGATTTTGTTAGGTTGTGTGTGGGTGACATTTACTCGAATAGGTTTCAAAAGTATTATAGGGATTTCAGAGGTATTTTCTATATATGGTAGGTCGATTTTGTTTGTGCTTCTGCTGGCTAACTTTTAGCTGCTTGGTTAGATTAACGGTAATGCATGTTTTGAGGAAATTTCATTTTCACGGGATGACGTTGCTAGACTAACGCCCAATCTTTACGGGCTTACCGAGGTTTATCATTAGGTTGACCTGAACTACTGACGCCACTGTTGACTACATACAATCTACAAATGTTGCTTTATACCTGAGCTCACCAATGATATTCCTAATTGTGGTGGAATGGATTATGCGTCAGACAGTGGGAAACGAGAAGACAGGGATATCCTGTTCTAACCGACGTGAAGAATCTAGAAGACCTGGATTTCGCGCGTGGATGATTTATGTTTGATGTCAGACAAAATCCAAGACTTACAAGCGAAAACCGACAAACTGGTCGAAAAGGCCGGCAGCAAAGACAGGACTACAGGTGAACATAGACTAGACGGAGATAATAAAAATAACCAACCAACAACAACAACAACAGCAGCAGCAACATCCAGCGCCAATCACCATCAATGGGAGGGATTTGAAAGAGGTTACTTCATTCACTTATCCAGGGAGAATTGTATCAACTACAGGAGGAACGGACGAGGATGTCAAATCGAGAATCGGGAAGGCGAGAAACGCATTCATCAACCTGAAACCAATCTGGAAATCTTCCACTGTCACTCAGCCTGCATCAACAACAAAATTCGGATTTTCAATACAAACGTCAAGTCAGTCAGTTCTTCTATACGGATCAGAAACTTGGCCAGTGTGTCACAAAGAATATTTCCAACAGCCTGTTGCAGACCTTTATCAACAGCTGTCTTCGTTCTATACTGAAGATCAGATGGCCGCCGGAAAGAATCACAAACAAGAAACTATGGGAACAAACAAAGCAAGAACCAATCGCTGAACAAATATGCAGGAGAAAGTGGAGATGGATTGGACACTCGCTGAGGAGACTGTTGGGTGACATGGCGCGTCAGGCGCTCAAGTGGAACCCGAAGGGGAAGCGGCGGCTGGGATGTTCAAGGGTGACATGGAGGAGATGGTGTGAAGAAGATTTGAAACAGTATGGGTTAACATGGATGCAGGAGAAAAGTACTGCAGAAGACAGAAGAAAGTGGAGGTGTGCAGTTGGAGCCCTATGTTCCACTAGGAACCAAAAGGAACAATAATAATAATAATGTCAAACCAGTCAGTGCGTGTGCAAGACTGATAGATATGTTGTGCTTGTCATTAGAAGCATTTTCAGAAATCTAATTCTTGAATGAAAGTTTTATCTTTTATTATTTTCTTTTTTTCTAATGAGAAAGCTATTTGTAAAATATGTTCTTAGTGTGTATATCTCTCCTATAAATATGTCCTAAATCGTCCAGTTGCAGTAATCGTACGAATTCGATTACCCTAGATAGATCTTTAATGTGTCAGATTAATCGCTATAGTCATCATGTGAAGGCCAATGATACTATCCTTTTGCCTTTAGATTGAAGTATTTGGAGCGTGACTCAAACCGCCTTGGATCCGTTGACCGCAAACCGAGCTCTTAAGCGAAATAAACCACACACATTCATAGCAGTAATGCTAATTTTTTTCTATCCATCGATGAGCATCATGTTTGGTGGGGACGCATAGTGAATTGACTTAATAAATCAGTCGATTTTGAGCCAAACGGATTCCGAGTTCGATTCCTGCTTTGCCCAACTGGCAGCTTTACCCAGCTGTGGTTGGTGTGAAGCCTTATTTCTTCAATTGTGAATGGCCTTTGAGGCGCGCTTCTTTTCTCTTCTACTCTCTCTCTCTCTTTCTGTCACTCTTTCACAGGTTTATTCTACAAAGTGATTATTCTGCTTTGTTCATATTGATGGAGCGGTAGAATACGAAGACTAGGTAAAGGAATGTTTATTTTTGGAATTTGGTATCTCTCTTCAAACCACCATTTGCATAGATCTTCCCTAGTTGTGCTACTTCTGGACTTCATAATGTGCTTCTTTGTGTTCCTTTCACGTCGCCCTCCATGTATCTATCTCCACAATGCCGTATCATTTGCCTTCTCTGACATCAAATGTATCTCCCTGCGATTTTTGATGTTTTTACGCCGACGAGCGTCTCTTTATATATGCTACTGGTAAATCTTATCAGTAGCACTCGCCACAGCAGTAGTAGCAATTACATGCGGAAAGCTTCATACCGCTAAAAAGATTTCGATTGCCTTTCAGTCTAGTAGAAGATCGAAAGTTAAGGTTGTAATCTTTAAAAATAGCTCTAAAAGTAGCGGTCGGCCGGTCGGTCGGTTTTCGACATAGAACTTTGCACACATGTGCGACAGTTCAAGTCGACACACTCCCTCCATGTAGCACACAAAGCAAGAGAAGAAAGTAGGAGAAATGCATATTAGATACAGTAAACAGAGGTGTGAGACAAAGGAATAGTAATAACGAAGAACAAAACAGTTTCATTGGAAATCATAAGTCACAAGGAGTGGATGCATCTGCACTAGCCAGCCATTGACAACGAGGATTTTGAGCCATGTCACCAATTGTTTCCAATCATTGGTTTTTACTGTCCCGAGGACCCCAACCAGTCAGGAAATCTACATCTTCCTACGTGGCTCAAACTAACTGTCAGCGATTTCATTGACTGGTGCCATGTTTTCGTCTGACCGCCGTTAGCTCTTTTCCAGCCTGACCCTATATCAGCCAACATTGCCCGTCAGTCGAGGAAGGCGATGACTAGGCATACGTAAAACATGTCCTAACCGTCTCAGTCAATGTAGCTTCACAGTCTCGTCGACTGATTTCCCCTCCTTACCTAGCACTCGACCTATGCCTAACCTCAATATTGCTCACCTTATTATACCAATTCACACGGGAGATAGAACGCAGACACCTATGATCGAAGACAGCTAATCTTTTCATGTCTTCTGCTCTCAATGGCCAGGTGTCACAGCCATAAAGGAGGACGAAGCGGACTGATGAGCAGTACACACGCCCTTTGGTCGATAGTCGGATATCACGTCCACGCCAGAGACGGCGTAAACTGGCATATGCGAAACTAGTCCTCTGTATTCGTGCTGAGATTTCGTCAGTGATCAACCCGTTGGCACTGGCTAATGGTGCTTCCCAAGTAAGTGAAGCGGTCAACGTGCTCTACCACTTTACCTCCTCTTTCTAATCTAGGGGTCAGTGTAGTACAATCTTGCAACATCATCTTACATTTTACAGGGGCGAGTCGCATGCCAAACATAAGAAGATTGTTGCTCAAGGTGTTCAGTAGACTCTGACAAAATGCAGTCGCATATATATTTTTCTTAAATATTTAGCAACGAATATCCTCCTTGATAATTTCCGTTTCCGACTCTGCAGTTATATATGTACATATATGGTTATATACACAGAATATTCTAAAATAATCGTCATTAACAATATTGGCTTTTTAAATACCATCGAATTGTTAAGTAAGATCAACAGAATTACCATAGTTCAAGAAAGATGCATGAATTATAATTAGCCTTGAAAAATGTGCTACTAAATGGAATATCAAATAAAATAAGGGAAATTTCCACCACAAAACCTTGATTGACAGCCAAAGGAAGGAAAGTGTCTTTACTGACCAAAGTCTTTAGTATACCTAAGTTAGGTTTCTTAATGTAGATCCCAACAGCCAGCCTCAGTAATATGTAGTAGACGAACTGTTAAGGTGAAGTTAGGATCAGTTGCTTTGCGGTAGATGACCTTGAAAGCCACCTTGTTGACACCACTCTTATGTTCTGTATCCACAAGATGAGATTGAATAGAGCAATGAATGGATTTTCTTTGTGACTTACACAACCACTATACAGGATTGTGTTCGGAGATTCGACGAAAAACATGCGTAATTGTACCGCCTAAGTTACCAACTATCTCAATCCATTGGAGCAGTGAAATTGGTAGATACACATAGAAGAGGCGAAATTAAGCAGTTTGCATTTAACTACTCCCAAACGCGAAATAGGGGTGGTTTTGAAGACACAGCATAATTCAGCCACACTGAATGCTCTTTTCACCACACTCCTTAGGCGCTGTGTTTAATATTCCACTGGTGTTAACCCAGAGGAACTGATATTGATATTTACGGAACTTTTGGTACTTTGGCTTGCCTTGAGTTTAAATTCATATTCTTATAGAAGCATTTTTCTGGGTAGTTGTTCTCACTCAGGAACTGTTTAATAATATTAAGCCCTTCATTAGAACATTCATCAGAGCAGATCGCTGTTGCTCTGTGAATCAGGCAATTTATTAGATTGTATTTGTATTTCAAAGTCACAAAGTTGGAAAAATGATATCCAAACGAATCAGCGAACACTTACCTTCATGGTTTTATAAAGGAGAAAGAAGATCCCCCTGCCACAGCTCTATCCTAGAACACTTGATCGAATCCGGACACCAAGCAAACCCACAAAACAACTTCTCAGTTATCTACACAATACGTGGGAATCTTGCCAAAACAGTTCGAATTAAACTTCTTCAAACTGCAGAAGCAATGGCAATTCAGATACTGAATCCTGAACTCTGCATACAAAAGAAGTTTGTTCAGTCACTAAATCTACAATGGTCCTGATCTATCTCAACACCAAATACGTAATTTTGTCTTACCTCTTTCTTCTTTGTTTGTCTGTTTCTTAATTGCATTATTTTCTACCCCCACCCTCTATTAAATCTCTGCACTCATGACGACTGTTGCTAACTTCATTTTCGTTTATTTTTAAGTGAATTCTACTCAGATTATTAACCTAACTCTCATTCATTTTCAAGTGAATTCTACTCAGATTATTAACTTGACTCTCATTCATTTTTCATTGAACCCTATCAATTAGATTACGTCACCCAACCTACTTTTGTAACTTTATTTTAGTTTCTAACCTATTAACGCCTTCTAAATTACGTAATTTGTTGTCAAAAATTAACAATTGCATTAACACATCTTTGGAAATATTCCTTTTGTTGCCAAGAAAAATTACTATAAATTTGCGGTTTGTACAGCTTGAGAATGATATCGCCGAAAAGAGTAACTCTTTACTGAACGCCTTTTCTTTTCTATGACTGAATGGGGATTTTCAAAATGAGTATACTGGCCAGTTGATGCAGGTTTCCTAAATACACTTCTTCTTATTGTACCGTCCTCTTTTCTACTCATTAGGACATCTAGGACTGAAACAATAGAGTCTATTTCTTTCTCAATGGTAAAATTTATTGCAGGATGAACGTCGTTAAATTTGTCCATGATGTGATTTGCTTCACCCTCACCTTTCTTAATCAAACAGGAAGTGTATGGGGTTTCGAATACTCGTATATGTTCTAGCTGGTTGAACTAAGATTTTCTCATTATCGTATCCAGACTTCTTTGATTGTTCACAAGCATTCTACAAACTTCCAGCCATTGCCACCATGACGCATGTCACAGAATTCGCACAATAACAGTTAAACTAGCGCCTTATCTAACAATGCTAAGCCAGCTAAATAATCATAGGATAAAAGGAGATTAATATGCGGGCGGGAACTGGTTTCCATGGTAACACTTATTATGAACATAAAATACACAGACTAAAATTAAAAAAGAAAGCCTGAATTGCAGAAGAACCTGAATAAGTTGCCTCCAAATTTTAAACTCTCAGCCTAAATTAACTGAAGAAATATATATTTACAGGTATGATAACGAGTCGACATCACTTAGAGAACCGTTTGTAAACCGCAGGAGAGCACCGGACAACCGTTTCGTCCTAGCTTGGGTCTCCTCAGAAATTCTCACCTACTGGGGTTCGAATTCAGGAGCTTCGAGTTACAATGCGAGTTCGTAGACTATTCAGCCAGTATGATCTGATCGAATGGCTCATGAATTCAATCTTTAACAATTCGTGATATATTTGGGACAATTGCTATCTATCATAGCATTCATTCTTTTTCATTCTTCAATCAACAATCGTTATCATCAGGAGGAATTTACGGAAGTTGACCCCTTTCACCGATCTAGGCAATATCGTCTCACTGATAAGCACTACGCACTACAGATGAGGAAATCAACGACAGTCAAGATCGAAAAAGCAAGATAGACCTTGCTCAATCTAAAATCAGTCTGCACAGCTAATCCACTCGGTACAAAGAACAAGGTCAGTATTTTCAACAGTAATGTCAAGTGGGTCAGTGCTTCCGACAGGCGACTACAAACTCCTACCAATAGGCTACCCATTTCGCTGGCTGCATAGTGAAGATCAGACAGCCGACTAGAAAGTATTAGCAACAAGGAACTCTGATACCGAACGAATCAATCAACAATCCATTGCCCAACAAATATGGCGAAGAAAATTGAGGCGGAATGAACCATTCCGAACACACACACATACACGCATACACAAAAGTTGAACGTCATAAAATTCTTTGAATCGTTTAAAACGTTTCTTGAAGTTAAAAAACATTTTAGAAATATTTATTTTAACTAAAAACTACTTTTAGAAGACAAAAGGAAAATAGAAGGATGGGCAAGAAAAAGGGAAATAAAAACAGAACAAGCATCAACAGCGGCAGCAGTAGCAGCAGAAGCAGCCGAAAAAGAAGAACAACATAAAATTATTGAAATAAAATAATTATTTTAATAACTTTGAACTTTTTACTTTTCGCTTCATTTTTTTTTTGGGCGAAGTTAGAATAAATTCTAAAGTTCTGAATTGTTTAAAGTCATCAGTAGTGATAATCAATACTAGGCGTCCGTCCATTGGCCATGATTGTTAAATGTGTTAGACAGTGAGTGTGAAGTCTCTTGAAAGAGACTGACTGAAATGTGATTTTACTATGCTTCACTTTCAATTACATCAGGATTCTCAACTGCTTTTTCTTCTTCCTTTGATTCGAGCAACAGAGGGGATTTGATCAACAGGAAGATGAAATAAACCGGAAAAAAAAGAAGTAAAGATGATACCATATGTTAGTTATCAAAAAATGCAGGATTTCAAGTTAGCTCATGAATTGATGCAAGTTTAAAGAAACGTTGAAAACTATTTTAGAGAATATTGAACAGCCGTTTCGTACTTGATGGGGACTCTTCACCTGAAGGTAGCAGAAATTAGGATTGATTGAGTCATACGATTCTCTCTTAATAGATGAATGGTCAACGGTATAGTCTTGCAGTTTTCAGTGAGGGGTCTTACATGAATATTACTGAAGAGTCCCAAACAAGGACGAAACAACTATCCCGTTGTTTTTTTATAGGTGGTTTTCTAATTGGTGTGTCAGTCAACTTACTTCAGATGTATTAGTTGTGTTGCGTAGAATTATAGGTACATTTTTTCTGTAGACAAAATTCACGCATTCATTTGATCTAAATAACTGTTACAACGGACAAGCTTCTTTGTTGTCCGGGTATGTACTGACATGATAACCTGATCGTGTAGTTTTTGATTCGTTTATTCTTGGCTTTATTTTCTGAAGGATTTAGATGTCACACAACCAATCATCAGATATGTTTGTGGTGAGAGCTGTCCGCTAGCCAAAATTGGTAGACAGCAATTTACGCCAATGTTTACTTCCCAAATAAATCTTGGTCATGAAAAAAACAAGAACAAAGACTTTGCGTGGTCGGTGTACGACTAGCATATTTGTGGTATGACCTTCAAAGAAATGGCCACAAAGAGATGACAAATTAACCATCAGCTAGAGAACGACCAATCAGAAGACGCTGTTTCTCTGCTTGTAATAACGAATAATAATGTACATAAAAATCTATAAATATCTATTGATTTCTTCAATAAGCAATCTGTTGCCTGGCCCTTGTCATCTGTTGTTACATGTTTATTTATTTGTGGCTTAAACTACTGAGGTTTTGTAAAAATATGATGTACCACGTATTTTGTCAGGTGAACGTCGTTGTTGTTGTTGTCATGCCCATTGTCTCTGTTCCGAGTCTGACTTCTTTTTTTCTTTCTCAGTGTTAGAGGAGGAAGGGGATGATTTCAAGTGATCACTTGCTTATAGTGTCATGACTAAAGGCCCATTCACGTCAAGTCAGGCGAAAACCACAAGTCAGTAACACTCCGTCATAACAATAGCAGTTCTACTGTTTAATTTAAAATTTACATAATTCGAATCCCTATTGACCATATAAGGCATCAGATTGTTTGATGAAATTACCCTATAAGATTTCAAGATAGCTCATGGAATGGTATCAGTTATAGAAACGTTGAAAACCACCGGGGAGTGTTGGATAGCTGGTGGTTCTGGTATGTGTTGCCAAGTGGCATTAGTTTCATCCTGAAAGACAAACCGCCAACTGACTCGCTTTGTAACCTGAAGGTACTGCTCGAAATCGTTCTTACTGGAGTAAATGTATTCAGTCTTTGTGATTTGCCCTTTCGATTAAACCCTATTCTTTCTTCCACACATTTCTACTTATTACAACACTCTTGAATATATTTATTCTGTCTTTTGTCTACCTCTGTGTACTGCATAAAATATGGCAACTTATACTGGTGAACTTGTGTGTAAATTTCTATATTGAAACTTTGTCAGTCAGCCAATCAATCACTCAGTCAGTGATGACAGTCAAATCACTGTAAATAAACATGCATGAACTATACGACTCTAACTGAACAGTCGTGAAAATGATTTCAAACTGACTGCATGTGTTATGAAGGCAAATTTAGATGGGGAAAAAAAGAAGAATCCACTTGGATATTATTAATAATGAGTACCGTTACTAATATAAGGACACCTTTAAACAAACAAGTTGTCTCTGATGAATCCCTAGGCTTTATTTGAGGTATTCAGAAGATAATTAATTGATTGATTACAGAAATGAATGTGATGTGTGCCATCAACCAACTTCCATCATCAGACTATCTATCAAAGGTCATGTGTACTGCACAACAGTTCACTCTGTCCTTCTTTATAGCTGTGAGACATGACGATGGAAAGTGGAAAATATTACAAAGCTAGCTGTCTTTAACCTCAAATGTTATCATTGTACCTCTCCCGTTAAGTGGTGTAATACAGTGAGTAATACCGGGATCGGACGTCATGTATGAGGTAAGGAGGGTAAGTCAGTCGTTGGACGTGTAATACTACATTAACTGAGACGGCTAAGACATGAGTTGCACGTGATGAGCCATTGCGTTTCTCTAAGAGGAATGAAGTCTTTGATGGTCTGTCTAGGACAGCCACATTTATATATATACATATATATATATATATATATATATATGGATGATATGAAATTAAGAGTCACCTCTGACTGACTGGATGATATTTGTATTCAATGTACCACCATATCTAGGTAGTAAATTGATCAGGACGTGTGAAACAAGGTTCAGACACTTTAACTGAGTAACTCTTAGATATGCATATCACCTCTGTCTAAATGACGACTTATTTTGTGATGGCATGCCAACCATTGTAAGATTGGATTGAAAGAAAGTGAAGTAAATGAAATATCCCCATACTGAAATCAAAACAAGATTTTGAGCGAACAATTGTTTTCGATAACTTCTTCTTCTTCAGGCGCTACAGTTATAAATCCATGAATAATAGAGTACATATAGCCAATAAAAGCAAATGAAAATAATATCAGAAAGTGTATTGGGGTGCATGTGTAAGTTGAGATGATAGTCCATTAGTTAACATAGTCAATCAAATGTGTATAGAGTGTATAGTCAGAAAAAATGTGATGAAGTGTGAATGAACAATTTGGTGATATAGTGCTGTTTTATAGTCAACAGAATACAAGTGTCATTGGGGTGAGAGAAATGCGATAACTACATATTAAACCGTAGATTAACGAGAGCAGTTGAAAGAACTTTCAGTGCCGCAAAACTGCATGTCACTTTCTCAACCAAACGGATATTGACACTGTGCATTAAAGATAGATTACCCAAAATGACGACATCAATGTGTGTATATAAATTCAACTGCTCCTGTGGAGCTAGTTATATGGGTCGTACCCAAAGGAATTTATCTTTACGCATTCGTGAACATATCCCGGTCTGGCTTGAGAAAAGAACGACCAAATAATTAAATAGTGCAATTCTGGCTCATCTAGTGGATAGCGAACACAGCATCAAAGTAGATGAGTCATTTACAGTTGTGTATCAGGTACCAAACAATCTCCCCAAAGGCACACGATTACGCCTCCTAGCCATAGCTGAGGCTTTAGAGATTAATAGAGAAAGACCAGACTTATGTGTACAGAAAAAACTTATTCACTCTCTCTGTCTACCCTGGCCCACTATAAGGTCACCAGGAACATAATTTTCCGCATTATTATTATTACCATTATTATCATTCTGTGATATCATGTCTTTATTATCCATTTCTCCACCCAGTTCATATCACCTCATTGTTACCCTTAATTTTGTCAACCTTTGTGATTTTACCCTAAGCCTACCAACTCTGTAACATCTTATTGCAATTTGCAATTTAGCCTCTTTGTTTTATCATTAGACATTATCGGTCAGCCCTCACATTCAGTGTCCTCATTATTATTAATGTGTGTTTGTGTGTATTTTGTGGTTATCGCATTTCTCTCACCCCAATGACACTTGTATTCTGTTGACTATAAAACAGCACTATATCACCAAATTGTTCATTCACACTTCATCACATTTTTTCTGACTATACACTCTATACACATTTGATTGACTATGTTAACTAATGGACTATCATCTCAACTTACACATGCACCCCAATACACTTTCTGATATTATTTTCATTTGCTTTTATTGGCTATATGTACTCTATTATTCATGGATTTATAACTGTAGCGCCTGAAGAAGAAGAAGTTATCGAAAACAATTGTTCGCTCAGAAAGTGAAGTATTAGTAAGTCGGTACATGGTATCGATCAGTGAATTGCTTAACTATCCATATACGCAGTGTTTAGAAATATGGGATGCCTGACCACTGTCACTGTGATAGCTGAATACTTTCTGAAAGTTCCAGGTGAAATGGGCAACAAATACCATCTAAATCATCTTTTTTGTTAACTGTATAGTTGTGCGTCCGTGATTCAGTGGTAGAATACTCGCCAATCATGCAAGTGATGCGGGGTTTAGTCCCAGACCGAAGTACTCCTGAACTTCTTTTAGCCGGTAGGAAGCGCGGTAGAGAGTGAAGGTTGAGTAGCCTCATCGCTTAAGAAATGAACCGCACCATTTCTGAAACTTTAAAGTTTAACCTTGAAGTCCTATGTTCCACTTACGATGAAATGAATAAAATAAAAGTGAAGTAGTAATATTCAAGTGTTGGTTTGTAGGGGTTTGATTGGTTACAGGTACGTAGTTACCTGGGATTCTAATGGGAAGTCGTGACCAGTAGGGTGCAGAAGGTCGGTTGTGAGAACAAATAATCTCTGAAGATATTGGCTAGTGGTCGCGCAATTTCATGAATTGGCAGAAGTTAGAATTCATGGGCTGGCCATTGGATCGGGTCCCAGTAGCTTAATGGGCTACAAGGTAGCTCACCATGCAACCAGAAGGTCCTGGTTTCGAACCCCGCTGCGTGTGTACAGTGAAGAGTCACAAACTAGGAGGAAACAGCTGTCCAGTACTGCCAGGTTTTCCAATGATTCTCTAACCAATGTCAGCTCATGATGAAATCCTGAAGTAATAATAACTGAACAACTTACAAACGAACGGCATTGCATAAGAGTGCGCTATTTCAAGCCGCCGTACTTTCGAGAAGCACGCACAACAACAGAAGAAAGAGAGGTGACAAAACTATAAAAAACCACAACCTACTCGCGGGAGAATAGCTAGATGAAGTTTGATGTGGTTTTTCAGAATCTCAAGTACCAATAATTTCTTATCATATCACTAACACTCACTAAATATTGACGTTTAAAATGTCAAAGATCCATGCCAGGTAGTCTGCAACCTTCTACGTGACTTAAATCGTTGGTCAAAGACGTAGTGGATCGGTACTGTGTTCCGGTCTGGTCACTCGTAAGTCTATTTTTAAGCTTAATCCTGTATCCAATAATATAGTTTACCGAGGAAAGCGTAGTACCAATCGACGGAGTTTCACCACCCAATCAATTGACTTTCTTTACATTACTTAACTCTACCCCACCTAATCTGACAGATTCAGCAGAGGAACCCATGACCGAAATTTGCTAGTAATTTTTACACATCCCATCTTCAGCGACCTTGTCTCAAAGTTGTAAGGTGGGGTAGAGTGAACTGCACAATATAAAAATAATAGCCAAAAATCACACCAGTACTAAAGAAGACGCGAGCGCTTGCATCCATGCTGAGATTTTGTCAACAATCAGTCCTCTGAAGCTGATACAAGTCCTCACATCTTAACCGTTTCATCCGTTATCCATAAACTAGGAGTAGATGCAGACCAATCGTACATAACCATCTTTGAAATGTTAAGGGTGAATCGCATGTCAAACATGGTAAAATTTCTGTCCAAAAGATTCTGCACTTTTTAAACGTCTACACCTGGAAGGACTATATGATTTGCATACTGGAAATGAGTCAGTTCCTGAGAAAGCGTATCCGACAACCATCACATCCATCAGTACATCTATAACGGATTTGAACAAATATGATCACGTTGGGCATCTCGTACGTATACCATTGTTTGCCTTTACTTCAGAGGACAACCCTCTACGAATAAAGTGCCCTAATTAGTACGATATGTTTTCTTGGCAGTTCCGTCACAACCGAGCATGGTCTTAACACCTCTCAATTGATGGAATCAGTTGCACCTTTAAGTTAAGATGTATGAAAGTGTTGGGTAACAGTTTATATGTCTATGTTACATAGTCTTTCTGGGATGATCACAACTCCTCTGTTCATGTCGGGAATCCCACCTGGCTTTTGTTTTTCACAAGCTTCATTTATCCTTAACGGAACCATGGAACTTGGAATCTTGGATATTATGTCTCTAAATATATTACCATCGCAGGAAGATTTCTTTCTCTCGTTAAAAAATGAGACGATCAATAAATTATACTGGTCCATTGGGACTATCTCAGGATCCCTTACAGTAGATAATGCCATAAGCGACCTAATTAATAATTCATCATCGCCATTCTTCAACAAACTGTTTCAGACAGGAGATTGCCTTTAAAACCTCACTTATATTTGAAGGATCTACATCTGCATCCAATAAGGTGTGGGTTGGATGACTGTGACTTGTGGGAAATTCATACGCCAGATGGACTGATTCTCTATGTATTCTAACCAACATTTCAACCGTTTTTCCTGGAAAGCTATTAAACTTTCATTCTTCACGGCTATCATACCATAGGACATTTAGAATCCGTCTCCTCAAAGAGCTGAAATAGTGGACGGGTACTGTCTATTTATGATTCCTTTCCCATTCCTTTCACTTACGTGACCCAAAACTATTCATGGTAATCATTAATATTTTTCGTTAGCTGACGTTGAGGCATATTTCTCCTCCTGGAGATAGCCGTTATTGGTCGTCTTGTTTCAGTCAGTTTGCATGAAGCCGGAGTAATTCTGTGTCACTAATCTTTACCAGTTTCTCTATAACAAACTGGATATGATATTAAGCTTTTTCACTTGAGGTTCCGATTCTATCTGCGGAAAGCATTGGCTTTGTAAGGATTTTTTTGACTGGTTGGAGGATTTCATCATGAGCTGACATCAATTACAGAACCATTGGAAAACCACCTGGGAGTGCTGGACCGCCAACCGTTTCGCCAGCCCAGTTTCGAAATCTTCAGCAGTACGCTCCCATCACCACAGTTCAAATCCACGACATTCTGGTTGCAAGGCGAGCTAGCTCGTAGTCCATTAAGCTACTGGGATCCAATCCAATGGCCAGCCCATGAATTCTTACTTTTGCCAATTCATGAAATAGTGCGACCACTACACAATGTCTTCTTCTTCGAGGTGTGACTACCTCACCTTCAACCCGCTCTACTCTACTGGTCATGGCTTCCCGCTAGCACCCCAAGTAACTGCCTGAATATGGCCAGTAGCTAGTGAGTATCAGGTTAATTTTCAAGTATTGGTTTTGTAGGTTTTCAAGAGTCCCAAATTAGGACGGAGGAAACAGCTGTCCAGTACTCCAAGGTGGTTTTCCAATGGTTCTCTAACTGACGTCAGCTGACGATTAAATCCTCCAACTTTTCAAAAAGTGTTTAGTCATCTCATAGAGAGCCTGAAAAAGTTAAATCTGTTCAGTTGCTTGTTTTCTATGTTCATTTTAGTTTTAAACTTACATGTACGTTGATTAGGGAATTATCGGAGTCCACGCAAGTTGTCTAGAAGGGGAAATACTCTTCCAACGACCCTCTTCATCGATAACTTGTGTCTAGGTAATCTGTTTATGCCTATTCGTCAATCGCTATGTAAGACAATGTTTCTGTTAATTTTTAAAAGGAGGGCTTACGAGAAATAGACAGATATCCGAATGGAACTGCCAAAAACGACTACCAGCCCTCCCGCATGAAACTCCATAGATATTCCTAAATATAATTTTTGGAACCCTTCAGGTCCCTTATTTGAGCATTACAATCTGGCGCTGACATAGTTGTGTCTGAGATTTTTGCATCCTGACGAAAAACCAAACTCTTTCCGATAAAACTCATCCGCTACTTCATTCGAACTGCACCGACTTGGCGTGTAGTTAGAGGTTAAGAAAAGACACCAACGAGTGTCACCATCATGCCTTAATGCGAATGATCATTCCGGCCAGATATACAACTGTTCACTGAGATCCATTCAAGCAACTAGTTGTTTGCCCTTACACTCAAAACTATCCTCACACTAGGAAGTTCACATGGACTAACTACAGCCCACGGCAGCCCGGCTGTCTACATTGTAGGAATACCCTTAAGGGAACAGATACTCGTTCTAGGATTTTCATCACGAGCTGACATTAGTTAGAGAACCATTGGAAAACCCGAAAGTACTGGACAGCTGTTTCGTCCTAGTGTGGGACTCTTCGTCAGTACGCACCCACCAGGATTCGAACCCAGGATCTTCTGGTTACAAGGCGAGCGAGCTCGTAGACCATTAAGCCAGTGGGACCCGATCCAATGGCCCATGAATTCTAACTTCTGCCAATTCACGACATAGCGCGACCACTAGCCAATGTCTTCACAGAGTATTTGTCCTCCCACCCGACCTTCTGTACCCTACTGGTGACAACTTCTCACAAGAACCCCAGGTAACTACCTACCTGAATAAGGCCAGTCGCTAGTGAGCATCTCATTGATATTCAAGTGTTGGTTTGTAGGAATTTGATTGGTTGCAGGATTTTCATCATGAGCTGACGTTAGTTAGAGAACCATTGGAAGATGCTCGTTCTGTTTGATTGTTCCATGGACAATAGCTTCAGACTGACTGCAAATGGCCCATCTGGAGTTGAGATTTGTAATTTCCCCTCCACACTGGATACTTTATCTTAAACTATGAAATACCGCAGGATAAGCCGGAATGTTCAGTTTTTAGACTAGCCTCCTCCATACCTTCCTTCTTAAAGTGGGAAGGCAGAACGGCTAGCCTACTAGTCGTCTGTTTTTGTAGTACGACTTATTCCTCCGATCTCAACCTTAGGGTAAGCAAATACCTTTATGAAAGTACCTGCTTTTGGTCTAATCTCTAATCACCTGATCTTTTCAACAAGTTAGGGTGTGCAGAAACATTCTTCCCAGGTGGTGTTAGGAAAAAGTCATGATGGTACCTACTGACCGTATTATCTTCTCTGATAATACTTAATTGTTTAAGGTTATATCGTTTTTCGCTCCCTGTCTTCAGTTTCATGATCTCCTCGAAGTGAATATCCCTATAACTTCATTCTTTTGTGTCCCGAGTGGAACATAGGGCTTCAAGTTATAAGATTGAAAGTCTCAGTAGTGCTTCTGTGTTTGCGGGATGAGGTTGCTCTCCTCATAACCAGCCTTACATCCTTTCCTGTGATACTGCTGGCTAAGGGAGGCTTAGAAGCGCGTCGGCCGGCGGTCGCATCTGGACCACGTGCGTGAATGGCGAGAATTCTACTCCTGAACTAATGATGCACAAAGCCAGGGAGTGCTGAATAAATATTTAGTCCCAGTTTGGGACTCGTGAGCAGTACGTACCCACCGGGGTTCGGACGTAGGTCCTTCCAGTTACACAGCCAGCCTGTAGACCATTCAACCACTGCGACCTTTAAATGAATATATATGTATATACACATATTTACATATGACGTGGGGGAGAATATCTTCTTACCACTGGATTTTCAGCTTCCTGGTTTGTATCACTTTTCCTGTTCTGTGATAATCTTGGCTGATAAACATTCGGTTTATACCGTGATGGATTGTATTCTTCAAACATCATACTTTCATAAAAATTATATCCATGCGGTATATCACAACAAAGCATCCCTGTCTGTACTGTTATCAATGCATCCAATCCATCAAAGCACAGTCGTGATCCTCGTGTTCGTCTAAAGGCATCTTCAATTTTCGCTTCGATAATTTTTATTCCATCTCTTTCAGCTAGTCGAGCTTTCATCATTTGATATTTCCACAATGGCATAATATTTGATCCTTGAAAGTTCAAGTGCAGTCGGTGTATATTTTCCATTGGATTTTTATAAAAATATGTTGTCTCTGGTACAGCTATCAAAATGGTTCGTCCACTAATTTGTGATTTTTCACGTATATACACCATTTTGTCTTCTGTTTGTACAGCCGCGGTACCTTTCACTTCATACCGACTTAAATTGATTTCTTCCATTTTAAAATTAAACTGTAACAGATCATTTCCATAACGTGCTATAATCACCCCCTTGTTTCTACGTGTTTCTGATGTTGGCATATGTAATTTTTCTAATTTTGCTAAAATATCTTCATGTACAGGCATTTTAATCTGTGTTATAGGTAAGGCTTCACATGGGACACGTATTATCATATCACGATAATTAAAGTATATATGTCCAGTTAGAGCAGATTTATTCGACTCACTAACAGTACGTTTATGTGTCAATGATTTCAAATCATCTGTATAAACTTGTGTCGGTGGTAAGGGTAGTTTAATTGATTTCTGTAAATTAATTGAATCTATACTTAAAGCATATTTTCTACGTAAAAAACCATGACCAAATGATTTAGCAACATCAGATGTATCCCATTCTGGATATTCAAATGGTCGAAGTTGTATTTTCTTTTCAGTTTCTAATGGTGGTGTAGGTCTTGCATGAACATAAAGTGGAACAAAGGATACATTAGATGTTAGAAATTCAAGTCGATAGGTTAATCCAGGTGGTCTAGTTAAGTAGATAATACTTTTTGGTAGTTCAGGAGTATTTCCCTTGTTACTACTACTTATCCGTGTTGAAGTTAGTGCATCCGATTTAGGACATGGAGTACTACGTGCTGGTGCAGTTCGAATAAATTTAGAATATGGACTACTTGGTCTTACTTTTGTCGATTGCATTGATTTTGATTTAGTTGAACTTACTTCTTGTGATGATTTTATATTTTGATCACTAGTCTCATTCTCTTGGAAAGAATTTGCTTGATTTGTACTTCTATTATTATAATTATTATTCAAATTGAAGTTAAAAATTTTGTTTAACTGTATGTTTTTATTTAACATCCCGCGATTATTTGAATTGCCCGCTTGTTCAAGTGTATCAATATTATCGTTGTTTAAATGTGAACTGTTTATTCCTGTTTTTGAATTATTATGATTTGATGCAATAATATCTCCAGTAAGACTAGGTAAATGAAATTCATTTTGTTTTAATTCCTTTTGTATTTCGGATAGGGTTAAACTTTCCATTGTATCATTGACATCTATGCTATGTGTTATATTTTGTGATGATTTCGGTATACTTTTAAGTGAAGTACATTCCATTATTTATTCTTTGTTTATATCCGGTGTTAAATGTCAAATGGAACGATTTGATATATATACATATATTTATTTATTTCCAGTAGAGTGTATTTTATGTATGCATACTGTAAACTGTTTTAAATGTATAAGAATCAATAAAAGTTCATTTAATCGATTGGTCAGTAGACTTCTACATTATTTTTAAACTACCTTAATTTATGAATAAATAAGGATATATCATATTATTATATTACTATTATTATTATTATTCCCTTCGGTTCCCAGTGGAACACACGTCTTCAGCAACACGTCTCCACTTTGTTCTATTTCTTGCTGTCCTATTCAGCTACGTCCACGATTGCTCATAATCTCAAATCTCCTCCTCCCCGACACACGATCTCCTCCATGTTACCCTTACAGTGACCACCCCATCGTCGCTTCCCTCTGGGATTCTACTTGAGCAATAGCCTACATTGGGCGCAATATCATTCGACGGTCTCCTTAACATGTGTCCAACCCATCCATCTCCATTTTCTCCTACATATTTGTTGAGAAATCGGCTCTCGCCTGTTGGTTTATTCCCAGCCGGAGTTCCTTGTTGTTAATTCTTTCTGGCCAGTTGGTCATTTGATCTTCAATGTGGAGCCAATGAAATGGGCAGGTACTGATGAAAGTGTGCAGCCCGTTGGAAATGACTTTCACGGTGAGCCAAGTTTCTGACTCGTATAAAAGGACTGACTGATGTCGCATTTGTGTTAGAAACCTGAATCTTGTTGTTTATGCTGACTGAGTGACAGCAAAAGATTTCCTAACTGGTTTCAGGTTGATGAAGGCTTATCTTGCCTTTCCAATCCTGCCTGGCTTTGACACCTTCACCCGTTCCGCTAGCCTGTTTGTCTGTCTGTTTTCGACATAGAACTTTGCACATATGTGCACCAGTTCAAGTCGCCAAACTCCCTCCATGTAGCACACAAAAAGCAAGAGAAGAAAGTAGGAGAAATGCATAATATAGACAGTAAACAGAGGTGTGCGAAACGTATAGTTATAACGAAGAACAAAACAGTTTCATTGGAAATCATAAGTCACAAGGAGTGGATGCATCTGCGCTAGCCATTGAGAACGATGAGTTTGAGCCATGTCACCAATTGTTTCCAACCATTGGTTTTTACCGTCCCGAGGACCCCAACCAGTCAGGAAGTCTACATCTTCCTACGTGGCTCAAACTAACTGTCGTAGATTTCATTGACTGGTTCCATGTTTTGGTTTGACCACCGTTAGCTCTTTTCCAGCCTGACCCTATATCAGCTAACATTCCCCGTCAGTCGAGGAAGGCGATGACTAGGCATATGTAACACATGTCCTAACCATCTCAGTCGATGTAATTTCACAGTCTCGTCGATTGATTTCCCCTCCCTCCCTACCTAGCAATCGACCGATGTCTAACCTCAATATTGCTCACCTTATTATACCACTTCACACGGGAGATAGAACGCAGGCACCTATGATCGAAGACAGCTAATCTTTTCATGTCTTCCACTCTCAATGGCCAGGTCTCACAACCATAAAGGAGGACGGAGCGGACTGATGAGCAGTACACACGCGCTTTGGTCGGTAGTCGGATATCACGTAGCCTGTAAGTGAAGGAGGTGACCTACTACAAATTTCTCCCGTTGATGGTGATTGGTGATGGTTGTTATCGTTGCTATTGGTTGGTTATAATATCATGTAGTACCATGAATTTGTTGGCAAAGTTTAGACTTTCTAAATTCTTCAAAGATTCAAACCTACCTCTTAAACCATGATTGCCTGACTTTTCGCGAATTTAATCTAACTTTTTAACTAATCATCTAGCGAGTTTATGGCAAGGTGCCATCTTAGATAAATCATAAATAAATGGTAGACGCGAACGTGGTGACCTAAGATCAACATAATTGGTTGAATTGTCTATTAGTTTCTTCCTCTTCTTCAAACGTTCTCCTAGTTTCTTTGTAATTCACTTCTGTGTGGATTTAGCAGTCCTTTTTTTTCTTACTGTCCAACACAAATCCTGATGAATTTTGTAAAATTAACTTGACTTTACGTGCACAATCATTCTTATTCATTATAACAACGTCAGAACCTTTGTCTGCTTTCACTGTCATGATATCTTCACTATTCACTAAAATTCTTCAAAGCTGATTGATGTTTAATTTTCTCGGTTATTCCGCCTCTCGAATGATCGCCCGTAGGACTGTAACAGATAGTTTGACTGAACGCTAGGTTGTCCTTGGTTCTAGTGCAGACTGAATTCTATCAGTCAACGTAACATTCCAGTTCATCTGTCTGTATTCTATGAGCATTCTTAATTATTGTTCGACATTTTATCTCTAATGAACTTAAGCATGTTAAAATCGTAATAAAATTATTATGTAAAAGAAAGGGCGTTCAGCAAAGAGTTACTCTTTTCGGCGATATAATATATATATATAACTGTCTTAGTGAAAAGCACTGCCAGAGCCTGAAAGCGTTGTGAAGTCAAACCTGCATGGAAGTTCTGGGAAAAAAGAACAGACACGACAAACAGTGGCTCACTACGGACACATGGAGACTAATAGAAAAGAGGAGGATTGTCAAACAAAACATTATCCAGTGCATCGAGGAGCAACAAAAACACGAGCTGAATACTAGCTACAATACACTGAATAAAAGAGTAAAGAAGAGTGCCAGGGAAGACAAAAGAAAATATTATGGAGTCATGGCAAGTGAAGCAGAACAAGCTGCAGTGCAGGCAAAGGAGACCTCGCAACACTCTATTAAACAACTAGGTTCCTATCGGGGAAAAGTTCAACACAAATTAAGCCAGTGGAGGATGATAGTGGAGAGTCAATCACCAAAGAGGTGGAGCAAAGGAAATACTTGGCTGAATACTTCAAAAGACTTCTAAATCAACCGCCACCTACAACGCGCCCAATAATACCAACAACGGAAGCAGAACTACCAGTGGACATCAGCTCTCCGACCAGAGCAGAAATTCTGAAGGCAATCAAGATGCTAAAAACTAGAAAGGCAGCAGGACCAGATGGAATCCCAGCAGAAGCAATGAAAGCGGACCCAGAGACAACAGCGGACTTGATGACGCCACTGCTGCAGAAGGTGTGGAAAGAGGGCAAAGTACCCAAGGATTAGAAAAAAGGGTACTTATTCAAACTACCAAAGAAAGGAGACTTAAGTCAATGCATGAACTGGCGTGGCATTATGCTCCTGTCCATCCCAAGCAAAATACTAAGCCGCATCATCCTGGAGGGAATCAGACACGCCCTGGATGGAAAAATTTTACCAGAACAGGCTGGATTCAGGGGGAACAAGTTGTCACGCATCGATCATATCGCAACACCACGTATCATCACTGAACAAAGCTTGGAATGGCAGTCAGCTCTCCACCTCGCTCAACTTCATTGACTTTGAAAAGGTCTTTGACAGCGCAGCGTCGATCGAGAGGTGATTCGGAAACTACTTCGCTAATATGGCGTCACGCCAACAATTATACATCTCATCCAACAGTTTTACGACAATGCTGCATGCCAAGTAATCCACAACGGGAAACTCACGGAAACCTTTGAAGTGAAGATCGGAGTAAGACAAGTTGACTACCTAATATCTCCAATGATTTTCCTGATTGCGGTACACTGGATGATGCGACAGACAGCGGGTCGGGCTCCGAGGAAAATGGCATAAAATGGACTCACACAAAATACTTGCAGGATCTGGACTTCGCCAATGAAATATGTCCGATTTCCCACAAACTGGAAGATATGCAAGTGATGAAAAGCAACAAGTTAGCAGAAGAAGCATCAAAGATAGGCATTCAGGTTAACATAGAGACCACATAGGTGATAACGAAGTTTCCTGGCCAACAGTAACAGCAACAACAACAGACAACAATCAGCTTAAATGAGAGAAATCTGAAAGACGCAACCTCCTTTAACTACCTACCTACTTTTCTGGGAAGCATCGTTTCAACTACAGGAGGACGGAACTGATGAGGATATCAAAGCAACGAGGATCGGGAAAGCAAGGCACGCAAGTTTTCATTACTCTCAAGTCTGTATGAACGTCAACAGCACTCCTCGGCATGAAAATAAAATAAGATCAGGATTTTCAACTCCAATGTGAAGTCAGTGCTACTTGTCATACGGATCAGAGACTTGGCGCGTCATAAAGAGCACTTCGAACAAACTACAGACCTTTTCGCACAACACTACTCAAGATCAGATAGCCAGAAAAGATAAGCAACAGGGATCTCTGGAAATGAACGAACCAACCCAGCAGGAACCGATTCTGAAACAAATATGCAGGAAGAAACGGAGCTGGATTGGTGGCCATACTCTGAGAAAACAAACCATCAAGTGACATCACTAGACAAGCCATCGCTCGAGTAGAACCCGAATGGGAAGCGGTGAGTTGGTCGTCAGTTCGAGGGTGACATGGAGGATTAGGAGGTGATGTGAAGAGGAGATGAAAGCATGTGGCCAGACTTGGAGCCAGGTGAAAACTCTAGCAGTGAACCGAACGCAATGGAGACGTGTGTGGTTGAAGCCCTATGTTCCTGTAGGAACTAAAGGAAACATTATTAATAATAATTGGCCCAGTTACAAAAGGATTACTTCCAAATATTTGTCATTAGAATTTTAAATTTCAGATAATTAATTTCATTAATGGGTTAGGAACTAAAGTAAGACTAAATAAGCAAGTTGGATGATGTAATCTGATTGACGGAGTTGAGTAGGACTCAACTTAAATTTGAAATGAACAAAAGTCAGGTTAACAACAGTGGTAATAAGGCGTAGAGATTTAATGAGGGGTAGGGAAAGAAAATATTATATAATTAACAAATAAACAAGCAAGAAAATGACGAAACAAAAATACGTGTTTGGCGTTAAGATAGGTCGGTCAGGTCCACTGTAGATTTAATGGCTTCCACTTTTGTATGCAGGGTTCAGGATTTAACATGTGAATTGCCATTGCTTCTGCTCTGTTTGAACAAGTTTGAATCGTATTCTTCTAACAAGATCCCTACGTATTCTGCGGATAACTTTGAAGTTACTTTGTGGGTTGGCTTGGTCTCCTGATTCGATCAGGTTTACCGGAATAGAGATTCGGGGAAAAGGACCTTTATTCTTCTTGCAAAAGCTATGAGCGTAAGTGTTCGATGATGCATTTGGATAGCAAACGCTGGGCACGACCGACATACCTCGTTACATACGAGCAAGTGAATTGGTAGATGCACACTGATGAGGCCAATAGTAGTAGCTTATCCTTCACGTTCATGCGAATCACCGGTTTCGTTGAGAAGGTTAGTCGGATGGTTGGAGGCAATCGGCCACAGGAAGCCCCGCTTGACCTACATTTCGTGCTAGTTGGCACTCATCAGCAAGGCGTATCTGCAACCTTGAAGGAAGTCATGTCCCTTATGAGATTCTAACCCGCGTCACCCAGTGCTGCAGTCAGAGACGTTACCACTGAGCTATTCGGGCTCGCGACTGACCTCCTGTAGGACTGTATTGGATATTTTTGATCGCACACTAGTCAGTAACTAGTGCAATGTGTCTAGTCCTATCTTCGGTGCAGACTGAATTCCATCAGTCATGTTTGCAATGTGGCCGATTGCCTCCAACCATCTAATGCCAACAATTCAAAGTCCACCGTAATGACGAGCCACCTAGCATGGTGGTCACATTACAAACATGACTGAGAGTTCAGTCTGCACCGAAGATAAGACTAGACACATTACACTAGTTACTGACTAGTGTGCAATTCAAAAAAGGTTAGTCAGAGTTCAGCCGCGAAGTTGGTTTTCGTCAGTAAGTGGGACAGGCGTTTTCGCAGTATTTCTACCGATGAGTCTTCACGAGATTGTAGATTCAGGCGGAGAAGATTTTTCAGAAACAGAAGGTGTGGGCGGTTTTGGTGCCACAAGCAGAATGCTTGTGGACAGTTAAAGAAGTCTGGATAGGAAAATGAGAAAAGCTTAATTTAACCTGATAGAGTATATTTAAGTATTCAAAACCTCACATACCTGCTGTTTCATTATAAAAAAAGATTTTTCTGAACGTTTCGCTGTGTAAGCCACAGCTTCTTCAGCAGATTATTCCAGGAAGTTCGAAACACCTATGGCCTGGAAACCTATAATCTTATTAAAAATACCTGCTTTTTGTTTGCTATTCTAAGCACATGTGCACACTTCAGGTATGCATGACTCTTATTTCTACAGCTATTTTCTAAAAATTACAACTTTAACTTTCTGTCTTCTACTAAACTAAAAATCAATCGGAACCAATTTAGCGGTATGAAGTTATCTACATGTAATTACTATTAATACTGCCACAAATTCTCTGTACTACTAGTGGAACATACGGCTTCAACGGGACGTATAAATTGCATTCCAGATGCATAACCGTCCTGAAACTTTGGTTTCCTGTAAGCATGATGAAACAGTTATTGGACGAACTGAGTGGTTTCTATAGAATAGCTTGATTTCAGTGTTGTTGTCCAATAAATATACAGAAGGCTTGTAGTATCGGTAGTGGTGTTTATTTTTATAGGATGAGGTTGCCAGCCTCATGCTCAACCTTCCCTTTTCACCAGTCTTAGCGAGGTAAAGCAGTGCACCGGCCAGGGATAGAAACCCGGACCACATGAGACTTGTTTGGAGAGCATTCTAATCCCATCGGGAACCTGAGGGAATAATAGTATTATTATGATGATGTAACGGTCCCGTAATCGTAAAGACTAGAAAACTACGGGATAATAACTGTGTATTCTTTCCTATACTGTGTAATTCTCCGATAGACCACAAATATTTTGGCAAAATCTATTTTTTTAAGTTATTTTCTAATAGACTACTTCTAAAAACTTATCAGTAGGTAGATAGTGTGGGGAAAATTTCTATGAAAAGGGAAAAAACCAAAACACTGGGAATGATATACAAAATATTTTAGTGAATTTTGTATATCTATCATATCTTCGTATAGTTGGCAGTTTCTGAACACACTATCCACATAAGCCCGATATGTTATTCAAATATACTAAATATGTTCATTTGGAACTTTGTTCACATATCCGCTCCTACCACGGATACTTCAACAATGTCTGGAGATTAACTTGTTAATATTTAGTGGATGGTGGCCAACAGTCAAATCCAGGATATGCATTTTGTCCTATTTGGGGCTCTTGATCTGCGTGTATCTACAGATCCCAGGGAGTGATGGCACTCCCTTTGAGGTGGCTGACGCTTTGGTATTTGAAACAATGGGTTCTCGGTTGGAATCTCAGTGGGAACACCATTAATCACTACGGATTGCAAGTACTTTCAGTACTCCCAGGTGGTTTTTTGACGGTTCTCCAGCTGATGTTAGCTCATGGTCAAACCTGTAACCAATCAAATCCTTACACACTAACACTTGTAATAAAATGCGTGAGAAAGAAGAGAATTCTTCTTGAGTCAAATAATTATTATATTATTTTATTATTGTTTCCTTTAATTCCTAGAGGAACATAGGGCTTCAGCCCCACGTCTCCATTGCGTTCGGTTCTCTGCTAGAGTCTTCACCTTGCTCCAAGTCTCCCCACATGCTTTCATCTCCTCTTCACATCACCTCCTAATCCTCCATGTCACCCTTGCACTGACGACCAACTCGCCGCCGCTTCCCTTTCGGGTTCCACTCGAGCGATGGCTTGTCCAGTGATGTCACTTGATGGTTTCCTCAGAGTATGACCAGCCAATCCATCTCCATTTCTTCCTGCCTACTTGTTTCACAATCGGTTCCTGCTGTATTGGTTCGCTCATTGCCAGAGATCTCTGTTGCTGATCTTTTCTGGTCGGCCATCTGATCATGAGTACTGAGTGAAGACAACTGTTGATGAAGGTCTGTAGTTTGTTTGAGATGCTCTTCATGACGCGCAGTGCAAGTCTCTGATCCGTATAGTAGCATTGACTTACTTCACATTGGAGCTGAATATTCAGATCTTATTTTTGATGCCGAGTGCTGTTGACCTCCTCCACACAGACTTGAGAGTAGTGAAAGCTTGTCTTGCTTTTCCGATTCTTGCTGCTTTGATATCCTCGTCAGTTCCATTGGCCTGTAGTTGAAACGATGCTTCCCAGGTAGGTAAAAGAGGTTGTTTCATTCAGGTTCCCTCCATTTATGCTGATTGTTGTCTGTTGTTGTTGCTGTTACTGTTGGCCAGGAATCTTCGTTATCACCTATGTGGCCTCTATGTTAACCTGAAGGCCTATCTTTGGTGCTTCTTCTGCTAACTTGTTGCTTTTCGTCACTTGTATATCTTCCAGTGTGTGGGAAATAAGACATATATCATCGGCGAAGTCCAGATCCTCCAAGTGTTTTGTGTGAGTCTATTTTATGCCAGTTTCCTCGAAGCCCGACCCGCTGTCTGTCGCATCATCCAGTGTACCTTAATCAGGAAAATCATTGGCGATAGTAGGCAGCCAACTTGTCTTACTCCCGTCTTCACTTCGAAGGATTCTGTAAGTTTCCTGTTGTGGATTACTTGGCATGCAGTGTTGTCGTACAGCTGTTGGATGGGATGTTTAATTGTCAGTGGCACCCCATATTAGCAAAGTAGTTTCCAAATCACCTCTCGATCGACACTGTCGAAGGCCTTTTCGACAGAGTCGATGGAGGGGTCAAATAAAGTATAATCAAATTTCAGTGGTTTACACACCATGATAAGTTTTGTTATTGGTAATATTTCGAGGAAAATTACTACTGCCCATGTCCACACCAACTGTTGGAATTGTTTTGTTTTTTAATTCACACATTTATGATTTATACTCATATATATATACTACTTAACAAAACAACATACAGTGAAAAGATGAATGAACATTTACAATCTCCGCATCCTATACCTTAATGACGAAATCATCAGAAACAATCACAAACAAAACAATGAAAGAAACAGCAAAAGTAGTTAGACAGATGAAAGAAGTAATTGGTAAGTTAAAATGGTTTGAAATTATACCAAAATCATGTAATATGCTTAGGATATATGGTAAAATAAAATTGCATAAAGAGGCATATCCAATAAGACCGATTGTAGACTTTAGAAGCACACCAACGTATATGCTGTCAAGATTTCTCTCAACAATACTAAGACCGACAAGAGACAACTCAAAAGCTACAATAGTAGATTTATTTGAATTAGTGAAACGAATAAAAGCCACTAAAATAGAGGAAGAGGAAATACTAGTCAGCTTTGATGTAAACAGCCTCTATACGAAAATACCCATTCAAATGGCCATGAAGAATGCACTGAAAACGAGACTAAAAGAAGATAATGGCCTAAAAGACAGAACACAGTTATCCGTAGAAGAGATAATAAAAGGGGTGGAATTCTGTCTGACAACAACATATTTCACATTTGAAGGAAAAATATACCAACAAAATGAAGGATTTTTGGGAGGAGAATGCACTGAAACCATTCAGGTCATCACTAAGATGTTGGTGATGTATAGACAACACACTAGTAATAGTGAAAAAAATGATATTGAAAAACTCTTCTCACACATAAACAGCTATGTCGACTCAATAAAATTCACTATGGAAGTAGAGAATGAAATTGGGGAACTACCTATGTTAGACTGCAAAATACGAAGAATAACAGATGGTAGCATAAAAACGACGCTATATAGAAAAACCACACACCCTGGAAGATTCCTTGATTATCACTCAGCTCATCGACTCACAGTAAAATGAGGATTAATACAAGGTCTTGCAGATAGAATACGTAGACTTACAACAACACCAGAGGACTAGCGTAAAGAAATAAACGTCCTATTCAAAATGCTACTCGAAAACAACTACCCAAAAGAATTTATAAATAATATAAAAAAGAGAAAAAAGAGAGTAAAACCGGAGAATAACAAGATGGAAGAAGGCAAAAAACAGTCACGATACCATACAAAAATGGTACATCAGAGGCAATTCGCAGAAACCTCGAAAATATTGGGATTCGCACCACGTTTAAACCGACGAATTTTATTAAAAATCAAATAAATCCACTGAAAGATCCCATAAAAATGATGGATAAAAACAATTTGATTTATAAACAGATATCTTGTGCCGAGTGTTTGACTAAATATGTGGGTCAAACGGCCAGATCACTCAAAATAAGAGTGAATGAACATTAACGCCTAAACTAAGGGTCAACCAACAGGTACACAAGCTTACAAGAATTTAGAAAAAAATTCATCTATAGCTGCACATGCATGGGACAAAAGCCACAATATCGAGTGGAACAATGTTTGTGTATTCTAAAAACTAATATGAACAAATGGAAAAGAGATTTATAAAAGAATCTATATGCATTAAGGTCACACCAGATATATGTAACAAGGGTGACTCAGCAGCACAACTGTCAACAACGTGGAATATAATTCTGAATACACAAAAATGAATGGAAAAAAAAATGAATTATATACATGAGTACAAATCATAAATGTGTGAATTAAAAAACAAAACAATTCCAACAGCAGTTTGAACACGGGCAGTAATTTTGCTCGAAATATTACCAATAACAAAATTTATCATTGTGTGTAAACCATTGAAATATAATTATACTTTATTTGATCTATTCCACAATGCTTAAACTTTTTACTGACATTAATGTTCTTGAGTCATCAGTGAAACTGCGACAGGGGTGTCCCACACAAAAATGAAACGGCGAATGAGAAAATCTGGCACTTGCAGCCGGACTGGTGAACATATTAGTCTACCTAAGGGGGGTTTGGAAAACCGTGATTCCAAACCTATTGTCTACATCGACTACACAATCTGAACGGATCGAACGTTACATGAACAAGTCTTAGTCACTGTCAACCATGGGGATCTAGCTCCTGATGCCTGTCCACTGCATTGCGGATCAGACTTCAAGTCGAAGGGTTGGGGTAGGGGTGACTCCATAAGACAACCGCCTGGTTCGGTCTGATCGTCAGGGTGATATCCCAGCCCTCGTACAAACTATCAGATTTAGTCTGGTGCCCATGATGTACTAAGATTGTGTTTCGATAATATAATAAATAATATAATAAACCTTTTGGATAGATAGTTAGACGTCTGACTACTGTTGGCATCAGAAACGAAATAATTTGATGAGCAGTGCCGAAAACTGGCTTGTTTTATCTACGCTAATTTGGGCTTTATCACAAATCCACCCCACACTACCCCACCCGCGAAACAGATGGAGTGACAAACCCTTTGAAACGTTCCACCCAATTAATTATTTACATTTAACAATTTCATGCCATATACTGTCAATAAGGATTCGAATTCTATATGTTTAAAAAAACAGTACATATCGATTATGACCACGAATTGACTTCAGTTGGAGAAACAAGGAGTGAACCAAGGAGTACTGGACAGCCGTTTCTCCCATCTTGGAGACTCTTCATCGGTATGCACCCATGTCCCAACCCGCTAGGAATCGAACTGTCAAACTGGGATGATAGATGCGAAAAGCTGGATTCATGGGCCAATGAATCAGATCCCAGTAGCGGAATGGTCCTACAAGTTCGCCTTATAACCGGGAGTTCCTCGATTCAAACTCATATGGGTGCATATTGCTGAAGAGTCCGAAAATAGGACAAAACAGTTATAGTGACTGACTGACTGACTGTTTTCAAAGTAGAACTTTGCACAGATGCGAAACAGTTCACATAGCACAAAACGCAAGAGAAGAGAATAAAAAGGGATTCAAAACAGAGATATGGGACAAAAAGAATGGTAATGTGGAAGAACAATATATAGTTTTATCAGATATTATAAAGCACAAGGAGTGGATGCATCTGCACCAGCCATTGAGAACGATTTCCAACCAACATTAGTTCTTAAGATCCCGAGAGCCCCGACCAGACAGCAATCTACACATCTTTAGGTGGCTGGTTTAAACTAACTTTTGTGGATTTCATTGACTGATGAAGCCACCACTCGCCCTTTACCAACCTGATCCATCCTATGTCAGCTAACATTGACCTGACCGTCAAGGAAGGAGATGGATGCCTAGACATACGTAACACATGTCTTAACCATCTCAATCAATGTAACTTCACAACCTCGTCGTCGATTGGATTTCCCCCCCCCCGCTTCTTACCTAGCACTCTACCTACATCTAACGTCAACACTGCTCACTCTATTATACCACTTCACACGGGATACCCCTTGATAGTAGTTTCCCAATGATTTATTATTATTATTTAAACGCAGAAAATACTTGGTACAATATGGCACCAAGAAAGATGCGCCACACAATAATAATAAAACAACATAGATTAACAGTAAAAAATATAGGTGCAGAGAACGGATAAAGAACTTCATCTGGAAGGAAAACAGTCATGTTTAACAAGTTCAAACAGTATTCGCTAACTATCATCAGGAAGGGAAGAAAGAAGGAAATTGCAACGCATTCGCCATTGATTACGATTCTTGGCCATATCCGATAACGTTTCGAGCCATCAATTCGAGCTATCTCGCGGACCCCAACCAGGAAGTCGTGACACACCAACCGATGCTAATCTAGCACAAATATCCTTCATCCCACGACGCCACGTCATGGACTGACCACTCCTCCACCTTTCCCATCCCGTCCCAGGGCTGGCTAGCGAACAGAGACCTGTACGGAAGCCTCTGGGATGACATTCGCAGCACATGTCCAAGCCACCGGAGCCGGTGTTTCCAGATGACGACACTCAATGAATGGTGATCTCCACTGTGTTCAAACACGCGCCGCCAAACCTCAGAATTACTCGCGCGATAATGCCATCGAACGCAAGCAATCCTGCGGAGACAGCGATGATCGAATACGCAGAGTCGCCGCACATCCTCAGCTCGGAGAGGCCAGGTTTCACAGGCGAAGAGCAAGACAGCCCACACGAAAGCATGGTACACCCAACCTTTTCTCGCCAGGCTAACGTGGCGACAGCGCCTGAGGTGACTCAAATTAACGTATGCCACACTAGCTTCCAGTATACGGTTGGAAATCTCATCCGTCACCCCTCCGCCAGCACTCACACAACTACCCAGATACACAAACTTATCAACAACTTCAGGCGGTTCACCCGTAAGAGTGAGTGCAGGTAAAGGCTCCTGCCAATCTTGTAACAGTACTTTTCACTTAGACGGTGCAAAGCACATACCATACTTACAGACACTGGTCGCCAACTGACTAAGTGCGATTTGGGCAGCCTGCATGCTATCGCACAGTAAGACGATATCGTCTGCATACTCGAGGTCGAAAAGTCTATCTCCAGGTAGCAGATCTACACCACCTTCACGCACGTCCTTCAGAGCTGACTCCAGAATGTCATCGATGGCAAAGTTAAGGAGAAATGGAGAGATTAGGCAACCCTGTCTAACCCCACTGTTGGTTGCGAACAGTGATGATAGTTGGTTGTATGCCCTCACTCTACCTAAGGTGTTTCTGTATAGGGCTTTCAAGATGTTAACAAATTTCTCAGGTACACCTCTCTCTCTAACAGACAATTCCAGACAGAGCACAGTTCTGTCCAACGAATCGAAGGCAGCCCTAATATCAAGAAACACAACGATCGTTGGCCTGCAATACGTGTGGCGGTGTTCCAACAACTGACGAAGGGTGAACACATGATCAATGCATCCACGACCTGAACGAAACCCAGCCTGCTCTTCGCGAATCAATCCTTCACGTATTCTGCACGGCACACAATAAATGAAATGAAGCAAAAAAAATGATTTCCCAATGATTCTCTAACTGATTTCACACCTGACATGACCCGTGCAAATCAACCACTTGTAAAAGAAATGCACCGATTATCAATGTATATATAAATGCACATTTATTATATGAATACAGCACGTATGTACACATACACACAAACACCAGAAAAATCTTAATAAAAATAGAAATAAGTAGTATATTAAATGAGAAATAAATAATCAACAAGTAATCATCATGTATCAAAATAGATAACAAAAAAGTGGGGTTTTTTTGAAAAAAAAGAAAACTCAATGATGTTATTAATTTATGTGTAAAAACAATAATATACTGAGAAGATAATGGCTTTCTCTCGCTCTCTGAAGAAGCAAATGCACGTAACGACTGTGTTACCCATTCAATTACACTTAATTTCTTTAGTATTAGTATTATTATTGTTATTTCTTTTTACTGGTGGCTCCCATTTCAAATGACTAATATCAAGGAGATAAGAAGTTTTATTAACTTTTCGATGTTTACTACCATCTGCATGGAAATGCAATTTAGCTGAGTGTTGTTCATTCAACTGGTCAAGATATTGTTGGACAATATCACGTTGTATGTGTATATGCTGACCATATTGCCAATTTGTTATCACTGGGTGATTTTGTAATGTCCAAATTATATCATCAATAGCAATACAGGTATTTGTACTGACAAGAGAAACGAAAAATAAAAAAAATAGGTGAAACAATCGATCAATGAACAGAAAAAGAAAAAAGCTGATTGCGATTTTACGAAGTCAGAATATATTCAAGTATTGGTTTTGTAGGGATTTTTTGTTTGTTCGATTGCATGGAGGATTTCATCATGAGCTGATATCAGTTAGAGAACCATAGGAAAACCACCTGGGAGTACTGGACAGCTGTTTCGTCCTAGTTTGGGACTCTTCAACAGTACGCACTGATGAAGAGTGTCAAAGTAGGATGAAACAGCTGTTCAGCACTCTCAGGTTTCCCAGTGGTGCGTACTGATGGAAAGCCCCAAACTAGGACGAAACAGCTATCCAGTACTGCCAGGCGGTTTTCCAATGGTTCTCTAACTGATGCCAGCTCATGATGAAATCCTCCATGCAATCGGAATAGATCCTTCATGTACTAGGACTAAAAAGCATATCTGTATGCATTCTGACGAATAGTTCCAGTTCCCCACACTAAAGTAGGCATGGGGCGTGGGACTCGAAGTCTGGGCTCACACTACCTGAAAACCTAATGTGTTTGATGTCATGTCAACTCTTCCAATCATTGTGAAGCACTATGTACATCAAGCGATGGATTGTCCACTCATTACTTATAGACAAAGTGAGCATGATTTGGACCATCGTAAGACAGGTTAGTTTAAGCTTACCAATGACTACATCATTATTAATCCTGTCTAGTACGAGAGGAACTGCGTGCGTCGGTAGCACAGTGGTAGAATACTCACCAACCATGCAGGTGGTTCGGGATTCGAGCCCCCGTCGACGCACACATTTACCCTCCAAGCTAGTAATAAGACTGGTAAAGAGGGAAGGTTGGGCATAAGGCTAGCTTAAGGCCCCATGTTCCACTGAGAACGTAAAGGAATAAAACAAAGAGAGGAACCCCAAGTTCGTTCAAATAGTTGAAATAAGTGCCTGTCGTTGTAAGGTCAACTGGTACGAAGCTATCATCAGAGGGATTAAGACTCAACGCCATTAGGTTTGATTAATCCCATCCATAATAGCAACGGTACATTTCGTATCCGGCATGCGGCTGGGCAAGTCTATGTATTCCTTTTGGTTTCTAGACAAGACAATGAGTTCGGTTAGGCACATCAGGTCTAGGGTTATAACCACAGCAACGACCATTAACTATGCTCTAGATTTAAGGGTGTAAGAGTCGACAAGATATCTAATTGTGGTATGAGCACTCGGATACTAAATTTTTGTAAACGAGATGTAAGTTATCCAGCATGTATTATACTGCAAGGCATTGAGTCCTATCCCTGATTGCCGTGATGAACAAACACACGACATTTCTTTTTTAATTTTATTCCTTTATGTTCCAAGTGTGAAACATAGGGCCTCACTCAAGTGTCAAGCTTTGGGGTTTCAGTAGCCTCACGCGCAACCTTTGCTCTTTACCAGGCTTACTATCGGCTTAACGACTTAAAAGATTGAGTCGGCTGGGAATCGAACGCCAGATCATGTGTGACGTGGTCTGCGAGCTCTCTACTTTACCGTCACATTAACTAATCTATAAAATGACCAGGATTGAATACAATCGATTGCACAGGATTGCGCAGTGATCACAGAGTAAATACTATTTAGACTTAGAATGCGGTGCACAAAGCGATGGAACAGAGTCAGCACCAGAGTCCCCATGGATTCCGGCGGCTAAAACAGGTTCAGACACCGTTTGATTTGCTCAGATTTTGGAGCCCATGTAAACCATAGGTTTGGAATTAGAATTTTTCACACACCCCCCCTTAGGTGGATTTGCAGGTCAACCAGAGCGGTTGTAAGCGCCAAACGTCCGAATTCATCCCTTTCATTGTTCTGAGGAACGGTCCTAGAGTGAGAAGACGGTTAATACAACTTAAATGGCAGAGGTTATGGACACGTGGTTACATGACAGCATTCTGAGAGGAAGACCGAAGTCTACCCACTTGCTGCCTGCTTCAGAGAAAAATGTAAAACAACCCGGATATCTAAATCGTACCTACTAATCCCTAATTTCTTGTAAAGAAAAAATGAGCTGACCTCTAAGATATCTAAACATTTGAGGTGAATAAGGCATTAACAGAAATACACAATTACTCAATTACTCTGCCTTTTCAAATATTTACAAAGAAATACAGAATAATATAAGCCTTTCACTTCATAATGTGCATCAATCGAACTCTCAGTTATACTTACTAAGTCGGTGTGTTTCGATGGCACAATACTCACGATCTATACGGGAGGTGTAGATTCCATCCCCGTGTGGTCTAAGAAATAACTACCAATACCCTGCTCGAAAGAGATGGAAGATGGGAGCATTAGACAAGCAACCACCCAGAGCCAAACAGTATAAAGGCAGAAGTAGTATTGCTTGCTGGCTGCACAACGATGCGATCGAAACAATGAAAGATGGTTTCGCTTGTCTGAGGTCAAGTTCATCAACAGTATACTAAGATTGACTCAGCTCAAAACGGCTTAATAATCTGTTCGAACCATCCGAATGCACAAGAGGTGGCTCTTTTGACCCAAGTGGTCTTGTGGACAACACTTTGATATTAGAAACAATAGCTATTTGGTTTCGGGTCCCACTGGGAATACTGTCAGCCATCGGGGAATGCAGAGTACATCCAGATGACGAACCCCAGTTAGAGAGAGAGAGAAATTCGCATCCTGAATTCCACTGCTTGTCACTTTCCACCAAAATTAATTCAAGTTACTCCGCAAACATCGTCGACGCATTTGTACTCAGTAGGAGTCGACATTTCAACAGAGGTGGAACATTCTCCCGTCCAGTCAATCAACGGGAAAAATCAAAAGTTCACTTGTAACAATAACATTTCCCAAAAAAACACAACTCACCTTATTTCATTCATAGTACAATCTGAATGCTCTAGAAAATAATTCAAAATAACCTTCTCCCAATAACTACGATAACTCAGGCGACCTAAATCGGATAATGGTTTCTCTGGTGTACCGACAACTTGTTCAATTTTTGCTAATTCATAACCTTGATAATATAAAAAAGAGAAAAGCCATTAAACATCATATTAGGCAAACAGATAAGTTAACTCCGAGTACAACGCAAGAGAGTATTGATGAAACAATGGATGAAGCGTTTTTCTCTATTGACTGACACTTTTACTATTCTGACATGTACTACTGACAAGATTTATAAGTAGTATAGAGATACAGACGTAAATATGTAAATCATCTCCTGGCATAGGGACTGAGGTATTACCACTAACCAGCTTCTGTAGTTTCCTTTCTAGTTCGAACTTCCATAGGAGTTCAATCGTATTCAGTCCTACTATATGCATAGTATAGTTGGCTCTACACTCACTGTAGGTCGATTCACTTCCATTCCGTAAGTGATTACCTGTTTCATTGTATTTAGGGTGGGATCAGATCTTTGATTGCAGGCAAGTCTTAATGCATCTTGTTCCAATGCATATACTCCGTAAGCAATCTCCGACAAGTCAGTTTTATCTTCCGGTCTAGATGAAAAATCTACCAATGAATTCTTTTCCTCTGAAACATGAGAGAAGTCGTCAAGTCATACTCCTGCAGGGGTAACATCCACCAGGACAATTTTTCACACGGATCTCTCGATGTCTTTAGTCACTGTAGTGACTTATGATCAGTTTCAATGTGGAACCATTGACCGAATGATTAAGATCTCCATTTGTCTAACGCCCATACTTTTGCTAAACGTACATTCTCGATCGTTGAATATGTCTGCTCCGTATGTGTTAGAACACGGCTGGTAAGGTCAATAACACCCTCACACTGTCTTAGTACTACACCTATTCCGCAGTCACTCGCACGTATTAACACGATGAAATCTCAGATAGCCAAGAGGAATGTCTGAGAAAATCTTGACGATAAAGAACATTACATTCCCGAATTCCAACAGGAAACTACGACAGTTCTTGGGGAGAGCAGAGTTTTATAGTCACAGTTGGTGGAAAACTTCAACGAGATAGAAGCTCCACCACTGTACAGACTTTGAGATGAGTCAAAGTTTGGTTGGTTGGAAGATTCGCAGAATATATTCAACCGCATTTAACAGCTTTTAGACTATCAGTAAATGTAGCGCTAGAATACAAGGGTATTTGGCAACGATGTACAGATATAGGCAAAATACGTCCACAATATATTAGAATTAAAATCTGGACGCATCTCCAGTATTGTGCTACTTTTGTCTTCCGTATTGTGCCTCTTTTCGCCTTCTTTTCTGTTTTCCATGTTGTTTCATAAGCGCCGTTCATTCCTTCTCTTCACCGTTAAATCCGTCTCTCCGCTATTCGATACTTGCAAATGACATATGTATTTATATCTGTATCTATATACTACTTATAAATCTTATCAGTAGCTTCCTTAAGGTTGCACTGCAGATACACCATTGATTAGTAGAAGCAAGTAAGAGACACAGGATCGGGAACTTTTATAAGCATCTTCCACTTGTCACAGGCTACCGATGCGGGTGGAATTCTATGGTACATATAAAAGGAAACGTTACCACACACTCCAAGCAAACTAACACTCATTCATTATTATTATTATTATTCAATAAAACACAAACTCAGTGGTACATTATAGGCACCAATAGATGCACTACACAAAATCTCATAGTTAGTGCGAAGGCGAGATGTCCAGACCGAAACAGATGGTTGCCTTAAGCGGTTGTCTCCTGATTCCTTGAACTGAAGTCTGGTCAAAAATGCAGCGGATCATAATCAGTGGTACCTGGTGACCAAAACAGGTTCTGAAGCCTATGTAGACACCATAGGTTTGGAACGAGAGTTTCCCGTCTCCCCTGAGAAGACTAGTGGGTCCACCAGTCTGGTTGTGAGCACCAGATGTTACTATTCGTCCTCTCGCTCTTTTTTGCGAATACCTCCGCCTTGTGAAGGCAGTAAACACAAATTAACGCATACACCTAATTAAATAACGGCCGAATAAAGCAGGGAAGACGTATAACAAGTATTCCACTAATCTCCAGTTTCAGATACTTAATCGTAAACGGTCTGATCAAGCTGTACGAACGATGATTTCACTCTGAAACCATGTAAACATTCACGGCCTAGACAATGAATTGTATCAAGTGCATGTTAGCGGCTTTGACATCATCCCACCCCACCCGAAGAAAATGATGATGCCTCGGACACATGATGGTCGATCGGTCGGTTTCCGACATAGAACTTTGCACCGATGTGCGGCAGTTCAAGTCGACACACTCCCTATTTGTAGCACACAAAGCAAGAGAAGAAAGTAGGAGAAATGCATAATATAGACAGTAAACAGAGGTGTGAGACAAAGGAATAGTAATAACGAAGAACAAAACAGTTTCATTGGAAATCATAAGTCACAAGGAGTGGATGCATCTGAGCTAGCCAGCCATTGGCAACGATGTGTTTGAGCCATGTCACCAATTGTTTCCAATCATTGGATCCCAACCAGTCAGGAAGTCCACACCTTCCTATGTGACTGGCTTAAACTAATTGTTGTGAATTTCATTGACTGGTGTCATGTTTTGGTCTGACCGCCGTTAGCTCTTTTCCAGCCTGACCCTATATCAGCTAACATTGCCCGTCAGTCGAGGGAGGCGATGACTAGGCATACGTTACACATGTCCTAACCATCTCAGTCGATGTAATTTCACGGCCTCGTCAACTGATTCCCCCTCCCACTTAGCTAGAACTCGACGCCTAACCTCAATATTGCCCACCTTATTATACCACTTCACACGGGAGATAGAACGCAGACACCTATGATCAAAGACAGCTAATCTTTTCATGTCTTCCCTTCTCAATGGCCAGGTCTCACAGCCATAAAGGAGGACGGACACATGACAAGAAAATCGTTAGGTGACATCACACACTAGACCACCCATGATTGAGAAACAACGAGTTGGGCGTGGATAAGATCGTGCGGGGAGGAGATGAAAGCTTGTGGTGGTCAATTCGAGGAGCCAGCTAGCTAAGGAGGACTACAGAAAACAGCATAAAATTGAGATATGTTGTTATGGAAACAGTTATTTATACATGATGAATGACTATTTATGCATTATAATAAAAGATAAGGCAATACTTTTCATCCAAACACTTACTAAGACTGATTAAAAAATGCCCATAACCTCGTCTTTGAAACGGTGGTAATGTTAAAATACACGCAAGATTATAATTATCGGCTGATACTTTTTCCTGTAAAAAAAAGAAAGCAAATGGAAGTACAAAAAAGAAACACAGAGAGAATAATTTCATTTTATATCGTCAACATCAACATTATCAAGATTTGGTGAGAGCTGTCTCTACTAGCCAAAATTGGGGTAGACAGCAATTTACACGTCAATTTTTACTTCCCAAATAAATCTTGGTCATGAGAAAAAAGAAAGCAAGAACAAAGCCGCCTTACCTTGAGGAACTCAACAACCAATCACAGCAGACTTTGCGTGGGCGGATGCGATTCGCAGATATATGACTGGACTGTCTAAGAAACGGTCACAAGCAGTACAGGATAGATAACCTTGAACAAGAAAACAACTAATCAGAAGAGGTTGCTTCTCCACACTAACAATAATGTACATAAAAATCTATAAATATCTCTTGATTTTCTCAATAAAGGATCTGTTGCCTGGTCCTGGTTTTCTGTAGTTACAGTATTATGTCGATTGTTCCCAGGTTTACGTAGTACTTTTAAAACTTGTTATTATATTTACACAATCCTGTTCACTCCACTTCATTAAATTCTTTATTATGTCTAGTCTGTACCATTTGTTGGTTATTTTTTGTCTCTGTAGTATTCATACCGCCTTTCACACCACTGACTACATTCAGCCTTGAAACTTGCACATTTGTTGACTATATGTATAGACATCTTGAATTATTACATTTTATCTCATGTTCAGACAGACAACAATCAGCATAAATGGAAGGAACCTGAAAGAAACAACCTCCTTCACCTACCTACCTGGGAAGCATCGTTTCAACTACAGGCGGACGGAACTGACGAGGATATCAAAGCAAGAATCAGAAAAGCGAGACAAGCTTTCACTACTCTCAAGTCTGTGTGCAGGTCAACAGCACTACTCAGCATCAAAAATAAGATACGGATTTTCAACTCAAATGTGAAGTCAGTGCTACTTACTACAGGGATCAGAAACTTGGCCAGCGCGTCATAAAGAGCATCTCAAACAAACTACAGACCTTCATTAACAGTTGTCTTCGCTTAATACTAATCAACATCAGATGGCCAGAAAAGATCAGCAATAGAGATCTGTGGCAATGAGCGAACCAACCAGGAGCCGATTGTGAAACAAATAGGCAGGAAGAAATGGAGATGGATTGGCCATACTCTAAGGAAACCATCAAGTGACATCACTAGACAAGCCACTACTCGAGTGGAACCCGAAAGGGAAGCGGCGAGTTGGTCGTCAGTGCAAGGGTGACTTGGAGGAGGTCATGTGAAGAGGAGATGAAAACGTGTGGGCGGACTTGGAGCCAGGTGAAGACTCTAGCAGAAAACCGAACGCAATGGAGACGCACGGCTGAAGCCCTATGTTCCTCTAGGAATTAAAGGAAACAATAATAATAATAATAATAACTATACCACTTCACACGGGAGATAGAACGCAGGAACCTATGATCAAAGACAGCTAGCCGGCCTTTTCATGTCTTCCACTCTTAATGGCCAGGTCTCACAGCCATAAAGGAGGACAGAGCGAACTGATGAGCAGTACACACGCCTTTCGGTCGGCAGCCAACAGAATATCACGCCTACGCCAGAGACGGCGTAAACTAGCGTATGCGAAACTAGCCCTCTGTATCCGTGCTGAGATTTCGTCAGAGATCAACCCGTTGGAGCTGATGGCAATTGTAGGCTAAAATTCATGCATTCATAATTGTAGGGTATGAGGAAGAAAACACTTGTTCGCTCTAATTATTATTTTTATTCTGAAAACATCTGTTCGAAAGATGTGGTCGACAAAGAACCTGGAAAACCATTCATACAATACTCTTTATTATTCAAAAAAAACAAATATGAGGGAAGAAGATCACTATGCATGAGTTTGACATTTAAAAGTAATACTATCGCCAAAGTAATTAAAACTCTTCTATTCATGTGTACTGAACGCCCTTTCCATGCCACTGACTCACACACACACAGTATTCTCTAACCGAAGTACGATTTCGATAATGCGTGAAGGCTAAACTACCGCTTATGTCCACCTTTATGTCTGTCTAAATTTTCACAGATTCCCGTGCAGGTGATTACATCGGGCGTTATAGGCATTTTCTCAGGAAACGCGTAACTCAACATAAGATGACGAAGTCTTCTATCTGTGAACACCTATCTTCTGGAGTCAGGTCATTCCGCCTTCAAGCGATTTATCCTATAAAAAGTTGTTATGAACAAGGCTAAATTTCGTCAATTGATGTACTGCACTAAATATTAAACCATTCCTGTACACTATGTTGGGTTAGGAGGGAAAGTTAATCGATTAATACGGCTAGAACACGTGTTACGTACTCCAAGCCGCTACCTTTCTCAGGGAGAAGTGTTGGCTCATATAGGAGACTAGATTGGAAAAGAGTTAGGAGTGCTCAAATGAATTCGTTGACAGTTAGCTGACGCCAACCATGTAGGAAGGTGTAGACTCCCCCTCGATGGAGACGTCAAGATACTATGAACCAGTGCATGGAGACCATTGATGATATCGCTCAATAGCGCTCTCAACAGAGCACATGTATTCACTTTTTGCAATCTTCCCGAATACATCAAGTCCTAATTATTCTCCATATATAATTATTGTTTCTCCCGCACATTTCTGTTTGTTATAGTTCTCTTGAATCTCTTCCTTCTCCAGCCTTTGTGTTCTACATCGAAACTAAGTAAGTCAGTTATACTATGGTGAGAGCTGCCTGCTAGCCAAAGTTGGTAGACAGTAATTAACGTCAATGTTTATGTCCCCAATATTGGTGATAAGAAAATGAGAACAAAGGCTTCGCGTAGGCGGATACAGTTAGCATATGGATGATCTGACACAGCCACAAAGAGATGCAAGGTTAACTTTCTGTGAGAAACAACCAATCAAAAGACTGTATTTTCTACTAACAATAATCTACAATAATGTACATTAAAATCTATAAATATGTGTTGATTTTCCTTAATAAACGATCTGTTGCCTGGCCCTTGTGTTCTGTTGTTACACACTATGTTGGGTTAGGAGGGAAAATCAATCGATTAATACGGCTAGAACACGTGTTACGCATTCAGAGCCGCTACCTTTCTCAGAGTGAAATGTTGGCTCATATAGGAGAGACTAGATTGGAAAAGAGTTAGGAGTGCTTAAATGAATTCGTTGACAGTTAGCTGAAGCTAACCATGTAGGAAGGTGTAGACTCCCTCAATGGAGACGTCAAGATACTATGAACCAGTGGATGGAGGCTGTTTGTGATATGGC